>VOQK01009494.1:20754-54238 GCA_015052645.1 Benitochromis conjunctus | reverse complement strand
AAAAAAGCAGCACCATCCCTAATCAAGAGTAAAATAAATGAGTTCTTCTTCTGGAGATAACTGAGCTCAAAGAATAGCCACAAGCTTATTTTTAATTCTGTTTAACTGACTCTGCCGACCACACAGTTGGTTCTTTTAAAGCGCTTTGTTAGCGTCTTCTTCTCTGGAGATCAATTCTGACATTTCCTCAAAGTGACAAGTTTGTGAGTTCAGCCTACATTGATCCCTTGCCCTTGTGCTCTATTGTTGAGGATTAGAAGAACTTTTATTTGTTAGATCACAAACTTCATCTCCAGTCTGTTCACTAAAGGGAAGTCAGGCAGGGAGAAATAAAGAGGATGAGAGATGAGTTTGTACCATAAACAAAATGTTTAACAATATGTTTTTTTTTTGTTTTTTACATACTCATCTCTCAGTGGTATGTCAATAGTGCAATATGAAAGAAAAGCTGCAAAGTAGCACAACAAACCGACCAAAATAAAATGCACACATTTAGGTGCGAATGGTGACAGCTTGACTGTGAAATACTTATTTTTATCCTCAGCGGAAGAATAATCCACGCTTTACATGAGAAGTGACTCACCAGCATTAACTGATTTAATTGTTCAGCTGTGAAACGAGCATGCGCTGAAAATATTGATTTCCAGAACTTCTTCTAAATTAGATTTGAAACTGTTTACAGAGCAGGAGAAACCTCTGTCTGCAGGCTTGGTTTGCAGGGTGGCTCGGTTTGAATCCGAATCAAATACCGAGTTCACCCTGTGCCTGTATGGATTCTCTCCAGGTACTCCACAGACATGCTTATTACATTAATCGGTGAGCCTAAACTGGGTATACTGTAGGTATAAATGTGAGTACATCTGTCTGTTTTAGCCTTGCGATAGACTGGGGACCTGTCCAATATGCACCCCCACATCTCATCTTATGACAGCTGGGACCGCCTCCAGCCCTACCCTGCAATCTTGATTTGGATAAGCGATTAAGAAAATGGATGAGTTTCTGTCCCATTAAAATAATTTGGTACTAAACTTTAAATAATTTCTGTCAGACTTTAGGGCTGACTCCAAACAGGCGGCAGATTTATTTCACAGTAAGCAGGAAGACAGCTATTTTGCCCAGTGCATCCAAACTTTGGATGTTGCCTTTAAGCTACTGCACTCACTAATGAAAATGCACAGAGGCTCCACTAGCTGATTGATTTTTGCTACAGCTGTGCAAATTGTCTCCTTAAGGAAAACAAAATGCACAAAAAAAAATCATATGAGATATGATAACGCTACAGTTCAGATCTAAAAGTGATTAATGCTCTGAAACAGCACTTCACATGCAGCTGAGTCAGTGCTATCACAAAGAGCTGCAGGCCCATGAAGCAGGCATCACTGCAGTGAATATTCAGCAGGATGCAATATGAGGATATTCCTCTCTTGATTGAGCAAACCAGTATTACGACAAAACGTGAAATAGACACGCTGGTCCCCTGTGTCTATTTCACGCTTTGCCTCTCCAAGACTGGACACGCATGCAGAAATTGCATTACCAACAGGGGCAGATAATATATTTAAAGCAATAAAGTTGATTTCATTCCAGGGTCTGTAATCGTCACAATCGATTGAGCTAGGCGGCTAATAAATATATACATGCAAATGTGTTACTATGTCTGTTTAAATGCTTTCCTGTGATTATTTTCATGTTGACTCAAAATAAAATATTACCCTCTCCTGTTACTGCAACTTCTGCATGGATGTCCATTTCACGTTTTGGAGATATCCCTTTAGATTCACAATTTTTAACTTAAGGACCCACATAAATGAAAAATAATAAAGAATATGTCACAACCGCTGAAAGAAACACCAGTGTCGTGTTAAAGAGAAACTAGAAGAGAAAATTCCAAGCAACAACACTTCACTACACCTTTGGGGTGCTGTTTATCTCTGCTGTCCCACAGGAAACAGTGACAACAGCGTTAAAGCTATTTACTTTTCGACCAGATAAAAGGAATTGCGATCCCAGGACTCTATTAAATAAAGATATATTTTAGGAAGATACTATTTATTGACTTGCTTCTGCTTCAAAATGACAGCTCTCAACCTGTTCTCCATGCGGAGCGCAGGAATGGAAGGAGTGATGCGATGCGGTATAACAGGAAGTTTGTTATACGGTATTATTAGTTTACAAAAATAGGAGGCACAGTTAAATGAGTTGAGAAACAGCTCAGGAGTGAGTTTTGACATGGGGTCAACACTCAACACGGGCGACAAAAAGAGAGAATCAACAATTTCCAGTTGAGGTGAGATTGTCACCCCGCTAGACGAAATTAAAAAGAGGAGTGGTGTGGAGCTATACCGCAGTACTCGAATGTTTCTATTTCAGTACCCTAACACTTCAATGTATGCTTGCCTTACAGTTTGTGCTGCTGTCACCGTAGGGACAGCTGCACAAATCATTAGCTTCATGAACCTATACAGTGATTCAATATACAGCCTGCAGCTATGAAAAGACCCAGTAAATCTCAACTAGACATATCTGCATCAAGGATGCTCCACAACAGCTCCAGTGTACACCACAAGAATGGATTTGTTCAGCAGACAGCAGTTTCTCCTGTCAATCATCTGAACATCTGTCTACGTGTGAAAAATTTGCATATTTTTTTTTTCTTCCTGAAGCTTCGACAGCTGTCTGTCCCTATTAGAAGTAATATGTGCTGTACATGTCAAAAACAGCACATTCAGTAGTTTGTACCAAACGAGGTGTGAGGACAAATGTGTTCACTGTAATGAGCAGGTGTTGGAGGACTTTGTAAAATCTGTTACTTGGTTTCAGTTCAGGCTGAATCTGCACATTTTGTTGCTGTCTTGTCTTTCTCCTAAAAAAATTAACAGGGGTCACAGTCACAACGTTACAGTTATTGTTGAAAAAAAAAAGAAGCCACAATAAAATATTTAATTGTTATCTGTATTGTTCAAGTATTGCTATAAAGTTTGAGGACAAAACGCCAAATTCATAGAGCAACACAATCACAATAAAAGGAAAGAAAGCCACTCTGTGGCTTAGTTTTTATTAAACACATAATGAAACAGTGTAATGTGTGTTTCGTGTTGCTGTTCATGTGAGTTTGTCACTGAATAATTTTAAGTTTGGTAAGGACAAGATAATTGTTCATTACATACTGACATATAATTTTATTATCTCTGTATGTCTTAATTTTGCTGCCATATACAATAATTACAGCCAATTAATTTTCATAAGTTACCCTAAAGAAACATTTTAAATGCTGTAAAATGAAGAACGCTGTCACACGGAGCGATACTAATTTGATGTGAGCTAATCGAAGCTTCGTCCTTTCCTTTCTTTAATCGATGACCTTTGTGTTACATCAATTTTATTGGATGCCAGTAATTTACTGCAGAGGTGCCATATGGATACATGCTTGGCCAAATTTCATGTGAGTTTAGCGTTAATAATTAAAAATGTTACTTACATTATAACTTAGAAATGTAATTAAAATTTTCGCTTGACTGCAGTTTTACCTTTTGCCGTTTTTCCATCTTCCAGTCTCTTTTTTTAATTTGACAGAACTAATATGCAGTTGAAGAAACCAACCTATGAAAACATGATTTTTTTTTTCAGCGCATCAACTAAACCAGCGCTGAGCTATCGTTTTAGATACATCACAATTTTAAACAATAACACATACCAATATTCAATTAACAAAATAGAATAAATATTTATGTGGTGGACTGTAAAAACCAACGGGTGACACAGTATTGTCTAAGTGTTCTGCTTCAAAACCCAGTTAAGTCTATTCTGTTGCATTCTCCCGTTTAACAAACTGTTCTTTTAAATGTCTTGCTGCGGCAGAGGGCAACTGGTAGCAGTAAATTAACTTTCCGCGGATCACAGTTTTAATCTATTCTAATGTAGTCTATAAAAATCTCCATGAGTGATGGAAGTGAACTTAAAAGCCATCAAATATGTCTGCCAAATTTTGTTCTTCTAAAGGTGAGCCCTGAGACACAATGAAGAAACTGAAACCTATGCCAAATTGGCTATTAGTCCTTCTGACAGCACTTTCTAGGACAGTGCAAACAGGGAATCCAATAAAGTCACTCCCTTGATCTCACATGGAGGAACTGGACTGTCTGAGGCTCATTCAGCTGCCTTTAAAATATCCCATCTCACCACTAAACCCTAACAAGTACTGTACAAACGCCCCAAGTGTGCCATTCCTGCCTCTTGTGAATGTTATGCTGACACTGTGAAAGCTGGATAACTGTCTGCGACAGTCATATGAAGAACCACAGAGAGATTATTTATCTCTTTTATCTGTTTAGTAGAACCACAAAAAGGACAGGGTGAGAGAGCGATAACAAACGCTAAACTAAACTACAATCCAAGTGAGCTTCATATAAGATGCTACAAAAGCACAAGATACACCTACACAACAATGCAAAAAAGGACCAAATCAAATCTGTACCTTATGGTTTCTTATGAGCAAAGACATTATTTTGTTTAAAGAAAAAAGTCAGAGAACTTGTTGCAAGTGAGCCAGCTGCACTGATTATATTTCAAATACCAATTCATAAAATACAGAAAACTAAAAAATGAAGTGGAGTAAAAATAAACCAAATTTGGAAAGTAAATAGCTCATCCGGGACAATCGGGATGAGAAAAAGAAAGATTTGACTAAAAGATTCATTTTTCAAAAAGGTGTAGTTTTTGTTCTTTTAGAAGTACAACTCAATGTTGAAACTCAACATTTCAACATTCGAAAATGGAAATGACATTTGACAATGCATTTTGAATGCAAAGAAAGAAAGAGGCAAATGAAAAAATGAAACATTCAAATATAACAAACAAAACCAAGAAAGCGGCTTTAAGAGACAAACAGACAAGAAAGAAGGTTTTCAAGGTTCAAGATTCAGACTAAGCAAAAATTCATAGATTTGAAGAAAAAAATTAAATTATAATTCAATGTAAAGGGAAACTTTAAAGAGAAAATAAACAATAAACAAAAATAAATGCTACAGCTCTGCCTTTTGTCATTATCAAACAGGAAAATCTCCCTCTGCTCTTATAGAGAAATATAATCTTTGTTTTTGAAATATCTGGGCCATGGTTTCCATGGTGAAGTGACTGAGGAGGTGTGGCTGCTCATTTATCCACTGGATGGCTCACATCACTACTGGGGTCATCCCTCTGGTGAATCCCCATCCTCTCTCCCACCCTTAAGCCATTCACCAGTCATCAGTAGTGGGAAGCTTCATTGTTTCTATAGGCTATAAATCATCACTGTGCAGAGAAACAATCTTCCTTTCCTCAGCTATTATCTCAAAAGTGCACCTTTAAAAGGCATTGAGTGACTGTAATGGTGTTGTTATGTGTGTGTATGTCTGTGTCTCAGCATAAGTATGTCTTATTTTCTTCCTGTTTATTAAAGAACTTTGTCTGGTATGAAAAAAAATCCAATGTGCTTCACTTATGGTTGTGTATGTCTCAGGTTTTTGATATTTTCTCCTACTCTGCAATTTCAGTCTCATTCTGAAGACACTGAGGCACTTTACTGGGCAAATGCTCCCTGGAGATATCATTACTGTACAAGGATGAGCATGTGTGATGACAGGAATAGCCTCACCTTGAAACTTAAAGTCAAACTCGCACAAGACCTGCTGTGGACACTGTCACATTTGCAGCACGATGGCATATACAGTATATTGTATGGCTCCTTTTTAGTATGTTAATATATGACAGCAGCTTACATTGCGATGCCAGGCCGCAGTTTGGGAAAGTCACATTGGGTATACAACAGGCACAGTACTTCACTGAATTACAGACACAGATGATTGAGCTAATCTGCTTGCAGGGCGTTTACTTTGATCTAAACACAATACGTGAGTAGTTTTACCTGGTCCAGAGCAAAAGGAGGCAATCACAGCGAGTATGCATACGTAACTCAGGTACGGCATCCATGACACTCCATCCTGGAAGGAATCAGAGAGAGCGAGTGACATAATCAGTATTTTGTCATATATTACAGCTGCTGTACTATGAGGTACTTACATTTTTTTTGCATTGTAAAACTTTTGATAATAAGTAATTACGGTTCAAGATTTTAATGATACTGAATGATGCAAAAAAAAATTATAATAAAAGTGCATTTTTTTAAATATAAATATATACACATTTATATAATTTTCAGGTTTGAGATTTGCAGCTGTGTTAAAGTCCATGATTTCTCAGAATCCATACCTTGATGGCCATTTATGACAGAATACCTTTTAAGGATTTTTATGTTGCCTCTTCAGATACTGTATGTCATAAAGGACAGGAAGTGTGGCTTACCTGGAAATTAAGAAAAACTGTGAGTAGGCTGAAGAACACGGCCATGGAAGAGAAACCAAATATGAGAAGGGGCTTCCTGCCAATTCGTTCTATCACCAAGCCCTGGAGAAAAGACAGCATAATAAACAACAGGGTTTTGTATACCATTTTGGCTACAGAGCTAATTTTTGTCCAGTTTATAGATCTAGGATCCACATGCCAACGGTTGGCAGGTAGATTGACTGTCACCAATGAGCAAGCAGTTTAAGTCAGATCGGCCCATTTCATCACATCCACATTACTATTTTGAACCAAAATGGTGACTGTGAAAATTCTATTCTATTTATATAGTGCCAAATCACAACAACAAGGTAAAGAACCTGCAATAACACAAAGAAACCCCCAACAATTAGACACCTCTGTGTGAGCAAGCACTTCACAACAGTGGAAAGGAAAAACTCTATTTCAACAGGAAGAAAGTGGAGTGGAAAATTATAATAACTAACAGCTAGAAATTACTAACAATTCACAAGTTAATGGATCGCTTTAGCTACATCCACCATTATAAAGTCTATGGCTGTTAGAATTTGTCATCCCTTGCGTGATTTATAAAATGAACTGGGGGACAAGGCTGCTGCACACCACCCGTGCAACCATTGAAAGCAGCCCATTCACCAATTCTTTCATTTTAATTACTGACACTGAATTGCCCAATCACATCTCTTAATGTGACCAGCCACTCCCCTACCTTCACTGCGAGAAGGTGGAGCTGGAAAACTAAGAGAAAACTATAAAAAGGAACTAGAAGCAAAATGTGTCAAATTAACCGGCATGTTAGCTGTCGAGGCTGCTGCACCGTGAACAGTAGTACCAGCAACAACTAATAACCAGGCCTCACAGTGACAGGAGGCTGCAGCTGCTAGCACCAGCTGTGGAGAAATGACAAAGTGACGAGAAGGGTGAAATCAATGTGGTAAGAAAACTGATGCAGGAACATAATTAGGAAGACAGCGATTCAAGGATTCAGGTAAAAAGACTGTGTAGCTTTTCATTGTCACATGCTGCAGTGCAACAAAGCGCTAACCCAACAACAACTGTGCCAAACATGTTTCAATATCAATACTCAAACAAAATGAAATGAAATATAAACATAATATGTGTACACTATATGTAGTATGAGATATATCTTTGCTGAAATCTTTTCATTATTTAGAGACAAATTCTTTATATTGGCAGAGCTCATGCAGCCTGTTTTAGTTACATAGTGTCGTCTGGAATTTTTTCTTTTCTTCATCAGTTTAGGAGACATATTAAAAGCAAATAGTTAATGCTAATAGTTCTAGTGCAGGGGTAGGCAACTCCAGGCCTCGAGAGCCGGTGCCCTGCAGGTTTTAGATGTGTCTTTGAGCTAACACAGCTGATTAAAATGGCTAAACGACCTCCTCAACATGTTTTGAAGTTCTCCAGAGGCCTGGTACTGAACTAATCATTTGATTCAGGTGTGTTGACCCAGGGTGAGATCTAAAACCTGCAGGACACCGGCTCTCGAGGCCTGGAGTTGCCTACCCCTGTTCTAGTGTAAAGTCTAGTAAAGCCATTAAAGATCACTGACCATTATTTTATCAGAGTGAGGGTTATGGCAGTGATAGAAAGTTGCTGCTGTCATTACAATCACAGGTCTTCCCAGAGTCTTTAAAGTGATTCTGGATTGTCTGACCATAAGAACATTTGACTTGCCTGATGAATCAATTCTGGTTGGCTCCTACTGATCTCATGGGTAACCATATCAGTGAATTAGATGGCATCATTTTGCAAAGTTGTCCAATCCCTCAAACCCTGAGTCTTAGTCCGTGCTCAATGCTGATTTACTTCACGGGTCACCCCCCGATTTGCTTCTGTAAAGCAAAAGCTTATATGCAGGAATTACCATCACAAAGGGATGGTCTGGAGTGCTGCCTACATACAGTAACATATACATACAGATTTCATCATCCATAACACTGCGTGTGGCTCATCAGTGATTCTGTCACAGTTGGTCTTTGCCCAGGTCCTTCTAGATTATGGATGCAGCATGAGCCATGAGATCGAGGTCTATTCAAGTGCAAGCCACAGCTGCAGGCCTTCTCCCATCACAGTCTGTGTGAATTAAAGTATTCATGGCACTGCTCTTACCTCTTAAAACCAGTGGGACTTCATGACGTTGTGGAAAAAGGTCACTGTTATTTGTACAATATTTGTTCCCTTACCAAGGGGCTTCTGAGTAGAGACTGAGAGGCAAAGATAGTGGGTGTTTGTATATGGTGCGGGGTAGATGTTGAGCTTTCTTAACAAGGAAACAGATTTTTTATTTTAATGTTCCAAGTATACGTTGGCTTTAATTTTAGTTTTTTAAGCAGTTTCCTATTAGCATACTGCAGAATATATCAGTCTTCATTTAGAAATGCCTCCAAAAGTTCTGCAATTCACTTTGGATGTATGTGTACATGTGTGTAAATACAGTGTCCATACCCTACTTGTCCATGTAGGCACCAATTATTAATCTTCTAGGCACTATCCACACTGCACCGGCACACAGATTTGCACACAGCAGCAACACTCCAGTTCATTAAGACCTCTGAAGGTGCGAGAAGCTGAATATTTATAACCCTGATTTTATATTTATATGATACAAAGTGACAACACACATTTGTCTACTGTAACTTTGTGTGCTGTACAAAGATGGTAAAAAGAAAGTACACCCTCTCAACATTTTAAGGGTTTATATATCAGGACAATTTAAAAATCACCTAGTCCCTACCAGGTCATAAAATTAGGTAGATACAACCTCAGATCAACAACGCAACGGATTTCACAATGTCATTATTTATTTAAGAATATTTAAGCCACAATGTAGAAGCAAAATTAAGTGCACCCTATGACTCAGTAGCTTGTAGAACCTCTGGTAGCAATGATTTGAAGTAATCACTGTCTGTATGAATTTATCAATGTCACATGATTTTGGGTGAATTCTGGCTGACTCTTCTTTACGGTACTGCTTAAATTCACTGAGGTTTGTGGGTATTTCTTGATGCATAGCTCTCTTAAGGTCTGTTAAGCTGTTGGCCTCACATTCTTTTGGTAGACAGAGGAGCTCACGTTCACCTCAACAACGTAACAATGTGCCCAGGTCATGTGGTTGCAAAACACCCTTCCACCATTGTGCTTAACAGTTGGCATGAGGTGTTTGTGCTGATATGCTGCATTTCTTTTTGGCTTCACATGGGACTCTGCATTATGGCCAAACAGATGCAATTTTGCAAACTTAAGCCATGCTATGTCCTTTTTAGAGAAAAAATTACATAACAACTGGCTTTCTCTTGGCAAACATTTTAACATTTAACTAACTATGGTAACAGAGGCCTATAAAGTTAGAGATGTAGCCCTGGCTTCTGTGGCTTCAGGGGGCGAATTTGCTGCGGCATCCACTACTAGAAAAATTGGCAACATTCTTGAATCTTTTCCACTTGTGAATAATCTTTCCTACTGTAGAATGATGAAAACAGCCTTATGACACTTCCCACACTGATGGGTAGCAACAATTGCTTGTTCATTCATTCTTTATTGCATATACCTTCCTCCTTGTACTGACATACAGGTATACCACAATGTTCCAGAGGAACAAACTGTCAAAGTTTCTGCTTTTGTAAAGGTGCTCACACTTGCTGACTGATGATCAGTTAACCAAGTTCTGTGGAGATAAACACAGACGACACGAGAGCTCTCTCGTCTCACTCCAACTTTATTCTTCGTCTCACAACAATTGACTACTTTGCGCTCCAAAACACAGCAACACACTTCCTACAGATGAAATGGAGGCCTATGGGCGTCATGCCTCACAAAAACAAACTGGGAAGAGTCCAACAACCTCAGAACAAAAGTGTCGGGCAGGCAATGGTGCACTGGGCCAGGAACAGAAAATGAGTCTCTTGGGGGACAGAGAGACAGCACAGAGGAATCAAAGCACCGGGGGGGTCTCTCGGGCAAGAATTCCCCGGGGACCCGGAGGGGCTGGCCCAGGACAAGTTCAGCCGGGGAAACCCCGAGGTCTTCTTTAACTGCGCAGCACAACCCCAGCAAAACCCACAGAAGGCGTTCATCCCAGTTGCCATCTGTAAGAGAAGCCCGGAGCGCAGCCTTAAGTGACCGGTGGAACCAATCGCACATTCCGTTGGCTTATGGGAGCAGTGGTTCAGTGGACCTTGACCCCCAGGCCATCAGCCATGGCAGACCAAAGCTCCAAAATGAACTGGAGACCCGCTGTTCTAACACGGTGCCACGTCCAAAATGCAGTGCCCCAGGAAATCCAGAACCGGTTGATGATCAGGCCGTGTGCCGCCAAGCGCTGGAAAACTTGACGCAGATGGGACGCGTGCTGACTCTCTGAGCAGCTGGTCACCAATATATTGTCCAGGTACATGAAGACAAAAGGCAGCCCACGCAAGACAGAGTCCATCAATCGCTGAAAAGTCTGGGCAGCACCTTTTAGGCCGAGTGGAGCCCTCCAGTGGTCCACCACAGTACATTTAATTAGAAGGACAGAGCTGATACTTACCTTCTTAATTCCCATGGAAGTAGTAAGGGTGTACTTAAGCCCCTTTCCTTTTTGTACCAACTCGGGTCGGGTCAATACTACTCGACACGGTTTTCAGGGTTTTCCATTAGGTGATAGTACCTGATAACGGGTCCTTTTTCAGTACATACTCCACCGGCTTCCAAGCAATACGAGGCGATACGAAAATGTGACGTCAACAAACTGCATGCCACGGATTGGCTAGTCAGTGACATCACTCAATTAGTCATTAGAGTGTCTCCTACACAAAAATGAAAACTGCCATTTAGTTTTTTCAGGGCTGCATAGTCGTGTGAAAACTTTCTGTAATTTCTTGCTGCTAAAGGTTAGGTTCTACAAGCTATCATATGAGGTGTACTTTTTGTGTAATTTTCATTAAATAAATGATGTCATACTATAATATGTCACACCTTGTAATTCATCTTAAGATCTGATAAGGACCAGATGATTTTTGCATGTAAAACCTTAGAATTGAAAGACAGTGCACTTTTTATCATGACTGTCACTGACGTGATCTGGCAGACATAATTTTTGTATTGAGTCATTCCCACAACGCAGTTTGAACAGTTAAGCTTTATTTTTCTGCCTTAATGTGTCATCTGTGGCTTAATTTCATGTCATGTTTAGTTTTAATAAGCAAACTTCACAAATTCACAAAATGATCTTCTAGCTAATAACAATGTGTTTCTGTGTCAGGAGTATTTGTGCCTATAAATAACACACTAAACGACTGATTAAACAGGATTAAATGACAGCTCTAACAGAACAATACACACAACCTAATATACTACTTCTTGGCAGGCTTGACAGAGGTCAGAATGGAAACTTCAGCTGTCACGGTTGGCAGGATTAAAACGTCATGCCACTCTTCATCACATCAAAAAGCAGATGAGCCATTCAAGACAACTGGCCACAGCTTAAGGACCCACCGGCCATTCTGTCTGTATAAACACTGAAAATTATTGATCAGTAAAAAAAATAAATCTCAACTAGAAGTAAATCCACATTTTACCGTTTGGATCTTTTATATTATTGTAGATTCAAATGCTTCATCACCACCAGAAGACCCATTTTGCTATTTCAAGATAATTTGCTTGTTTCGCCAAAGGGTTACATGTGTGACGACATGCCCAGATGTGCATGAAATAATTCGGGTTGGCATGCAGTCCTCGGCTCTTGTATGTTAACCAGCCTTATAGTGACAAGTCTGCCACAATGAAAGGGCGATTGCCCAGTAGGTCACTAGTAAACATGGCAAGAGGTCAGTGGGTAGCATTTTGCATTTAGTAATCATATATTGTCACGCTTTTCTTTTTTCATTATAGATTTCTTAAAGGAGTTACAGTAGATGTGCATGTGAACAACAAATACATTTCAAAAAACCTTAAAATGTTATTGTAAAAATGCTTAATGATACATTTAAGTCTATAATGAGGAGCAAAAGACAAGCGTCCCCCCGCAGTTGATGAATAGTACAGAATTGACTGAAGTGACTGGAACAGATAGAAGCTGATTAAATGTTAAATTGGAAATTAGGCTTTCCAGCATAAAGGCTTCAGGATGCCAGCAGAGGTAGCATAAAGAGTAATGAAGTCCATGTAGGGAAGACATTTGGCTGGATGAATGAGTAGCACACGGGGCTTTCATTCCAGAGTGTTTCATTCATTTTATTCCAGGTGTTTATGTCTCATGTAAGAACAAAAGCCAATCTGATTCTTTTTCTAAGGCAGCTAAAGGGCTTGATAGGTTTAGGAGAAAAACATGGTTTGGGTTAAATTAGATCCTTTTGTAATATTAGTGACATGTTACAAAGCCTTTTTGCCAGATCTGCAAGGAAACTTACCTTTGTTGCCCCCTCATTTTTTTGTACGTCCAGTTCATGTGTTTTCGGATGGATGAGCACCTTTTCTCAATTTGTTTGTGTTTTGTCTGTTTGCATGCTTTTTTTTCCCCTAAGCTCCCTAAGCTGCATTGACCTTTCTCAGGAACTATTTGACCGTTTTTCCTCATCCCCCTCACACATCTTTGGGTAGATTCTTGACATCTTGCCATGTGCCTTGTCAGTGGAAACATGGAGAATAAAAAGAGCTTTTTAAAATATGGCTCACGAACAAGGATACTCAAATACAAACATTCGAGTCCCTTAATGAGCTGAGGACTGAAGGATTGCATTAGCCAGTGACATTGTTCAAGTCAAAGGGCAACTACTAACCAAATAGCAGAAGAGTGGTCGTTGATTATTACATAAGCCAGTCCTATAGTCTATGTTAGTTTCTCTTAGTCATTAATTCAGTTTTAAAAGTTTTGTTTTGTGGTCACAGTGCATTATTGTCCTTTTTTAACATCCCAAACTTTAGCTGAAAGAAAGTGATTGCAAAAGATGCAACACAAGCATGGCATACAAAAAATGGAATGCCATTTATGATAAATAGCTCATTGTCATTTTAAACCTCTCTATCCTTTCCTGTGTAAAGTGAATTGTGCTGCATATGTGAAAGCAATTCAGAATACAGTATTGTGATGTTTAACAAACCATCGAACAAATCTGATTTTTTTTTTCTATAAAGCAATATGAGGAGCATTTCTCCTGGGTCCACTTGAGCCTGGGCTTCCCAAAACTCATTAACAGCAAACTGCAACTAATCTTGTCTTGAAGATTTTAGTGTTTACGAGCAAGGACCAGGATTCTGTCCTAGCATGCAACGCATGCCTTTTTCATATGTAAAACTCGATGTATGAGAAATTAATTGAGTGTGGGCAGCTTTATGTAGAAGGAAAAGCTTTGTTAATGGATGAAAGTCAGAGCTACATCATGAGGTGCATTCATTTCTCATATTAAGAAGCTTATATTGTAAAACATAGGGATTAAATTCTAATTTTAACATTTTTTTCCACCTAAATGAAAGCAAAGGTAAGGTGTAGATTTTAATTTGAAAATCATAAATATCCAAAACTAACAAAATCAAAACTGAAATTCATCTTTCTCCATACATGTTAACAGACCCCTTATTGTGAGCATACAACCAATGTTTAACACCAATGAACTATTAAAACATGTCTATAAAACTCTGAGTTTGCTCCATCAGCTACTTAGATTTATTACAGAGTACAAATAAAGGCTTGTATATTTACATTTGCCTGACAGCAGTTGAAGTATTGTCCATCCATCCATTTTCATAACCACTTATCCAATTCCAATGCAATTGCACACAGGTGGGCAGGAGCCTAACCCATCTGTCACAGGGCCAGAGGCAGAGATCACCCTGAACAGGTCACTAGTCTGTGGCAGAGCTAACACACATTTATGGCCAATTTAGAGACACAAAATCAATGAGGGAAAAGTATCCGGAGAGAACCCACAGAGGCACAGGGAGAACATGCAAACTCCAGACAGAAAGGTCTCAGCCAGTCAGTGGGTTCAAACCCAGAACCCTCTAGGTGCTAAACACTGGAGGACTGTACCAACTGAAATACTTCTAACGAGCAAAGTTTGTACAGTTTATGACTACAACTTAACATATCATCTGTGATGCAAAAAGCTGAGCTTCAGCATAAATAAAATTTCAGCTGAAGATAGTTGTGGATTCTGTCATATCTTACTGAAAAGTCACAACTCATGACAAGGTATTTATTGCAATAATACACAGTCATAAATCTGAAGTTTATGCTGGCTTCATTTGGATCATGTCTGACTACGTTGTGCATGCCAGCAAAACAGCCAGATGATCATTATTGTCAGCTGTATAAGAAGGGTGGTGTTCAGTAAAGGCAGCTGGAGGTGAGTTAGCAGCGCTTGATGAAGAGATACTGCAGAGCTGGGGGTAAAACTGGTATCTGAAGAGTACATGCTGGTGTTTGAAGTCAGTCACCTGGCAGCTAAGTCACTCAGCGGGGTCTCCTCACTGCCGCAGATCAAAGATCATCTTTAATGTGCTCATGCTGACAGGAATCACAGAAATAGATAGCAGCCCACGTAGGGCATTAACAATCTCACAACATTAAATATGGAGCGATGACATACTGCATTTCCCAGTGCATTTTTGCAATCAGTATTTGGTTTAAACTAAAAATGTAATGCCCTTTTCTGGCAAAGAGCTCAGGCAACTAAAGTTTAATTGATCATTTAGGAAGTAAAATGTGTATTAGTTCATTTCTTTTGGCATTTCAAATGCATCTCAATGACTACGGCAAAATTAGACCAATCCTTGGCCACTTCCTGTAGCTATTCCTGGGGATCGCAGGGCGTTCCCGTGCCAGAGGAGATAGACAATCAGTATAATGTAAACATGATCTGCTTTGTGGTCTCCACCCAGTTCAGCATGCCCAGAATACCTCCCTTGGAACACAGGTAGCGTCCTAGTCTAGTGTCTATACCACATTAGCATTCCCGTTCAGTGTGAAGTAGCAGCTGTTCAGTTGTGAGCTCCATCTATATTTATAAGCTCCTTTTACTCTGTCAGTGAGTCCACAGATCCCAAAAAGAAAACTCCTTTTTGGCCAACTTTATAAGCTTTGGTTACTGGCCAGAAGAGTGACTGATCATAGGCGAGAACAGGACCATACACTGGGAAATTTAGAACTTTGCTCTGTGGATCAGCTCCTACTGCTTAGGCCAAGTTCTGAGACATTTTCAGAGACAGTAATGAAGCTCTTGTATCAATCATAAAAAACAAATGTTTTTACCCTGTCATTGTGCTGTGTGTGCGAGTTGGGTAACACATGGTTATGCTACCTAGATCGATAGCATACTTTCATCATCATGAATCACTGCTCCTGCAGCAAAATAGTTTTACTGTTTGGTCCCTAAACTGTTGGACAATGACACATTTTGTCATTTTGAGTCTGCACTCCACCGCAGTGGATTTTAAATCAAACAAACAAGATCTAATTGAAGTGCAGACCTTCAGCTTTCAAAAATGCAAGGGTATTACAAATATTTTACACTGAATGTTATATTGACTTTTATACAAAGTTTTCAGAAGTTCAAGATAAATAGGATGACTGATGCACAAGCCGTTTCATGGCCAGATGAAACCTATTCCCTTTTCATTTGGGAATGGAATGATAACACATGACAATGGAAGCAGACATATCAGAAGTTGATTCAAAGTGTTAAATACAAGGTCCAAAAAGATACAAAGTGCAAGTAAGGGGGGCCATCATTTGGCTGAAAACTCCAATAAACCGTCAGAGAGCAAAAACTTGGTGAATTCAACAATCTGTTACATTCTTAACCCTTTCACGCATAGTGGTCACTACAGTGGACAGCTATTCAAAGGCTGTTTTCTTGTATTTGTGTCAGTGTTGATGTTATACTTGCACATAAACAACTACATTGGACACTGATGTGTTACTCCATACCCTGCCACACACTGGTCGTTTAATGTTACTGTATATGTATGACGTGTGTCATTGTAATTATTGTTATTTAACCCTGTCATGCATGAATTATGACAACCTCAATCAGGATTTTTTTCTTAAGTATTTTTATTCATCTTTTCATGCCTAAGATGAATAAAAATACTTAAGAAAAAAATCCTGATTGAGGTTGTCATAATTCATGCATGACAGGGATAAAACGAAGGAATGCATTGGCTGGCTCAGCACCATAAAAAAGCTCTCAAAGACCAAAGATGACAAGTGAAGTGCATGATGACATCATTATTTCCAAAAACAGCTGAACAAATACCAAATGCTCCAAACTGATCGATAATGTTTCTCAGTGCAAATGGATAATGAGCCAAAGCATACTGCAAAAGCAACCCAAGACTCTCAAAGCAAAGAAATGGGATATTGCTAATGGCCAAGTCAGTCACCTGATCTCATTCCAATAGAGCATCCTTTTCAGCTACTGAAGACAAACATGAAAGAAGAGAGACCCACAAATAAGCAGCAACTGAAGGCAGCTGCAGTAAAGACCTGGCAGAGCCTTTTACTTCAGGCATTCACTGACTCTAGAGGATTTTCATCCAAGTAATTATGTTAGTTATCATGGGAACTAAGGAGGCAAATGTAAGTCCAATACATCAAGCATTGCCTCGTCTTCTCATGTATCCCAAAGTTGTGAGCAATATTCGTACATAAAATACAATTGTATCCTAGTTGACATTTATGAGAAATTTTACCCTAATCATTTTTGAAGTTTAGAGTTTTTGACAAGTGTTTGTGGCTTTGACTGTTGACCTCCAAAATCTAATTAGTAAATCCTCCAGTGTGGGGCAGACGCACAACCTGAAAATATAATGTCTGTATATTGATGCTGCTTTATGCTAACATTTGCTGCTGACCTTAACATGTCTGTAAGATGGTCTTATTAGTGGGTTTTTGTCTTTATGTGATTGTAACTGTGATATGCAAACTTACTATTGCAAGTAAATCATCACATGATGTCAAATGCTAACAACTCTCCTACAAGGTGCCAGGAGAGATGCTCCAACAAACTAATTACTTCATTAAGCAATTTTCCAAACAAAGTGCTCCCTGCTGCATCACTGAGAACGAGAGATTTGCTGCCAGAGGAGGTAATACTAAAAAGCATGCCGAGTGAAGTGACATGGAGAGCATTCCAAGTACAGCTGAGTTTCTAATATGTTAGAATATGCTACCATAGTAATAGTAAAGGACTGGGTTGAAATACATGTTTAGCTTCTTTCACGCTCCCCAGATTTCATCCACTGAGGTCATGAGTCATATTTAATCAATAAATATGACAATAGTTAGTAGTTGTACAATACACATGTATAGAACTGACTTTACAGTAAGACACACCCACTTTTACATACACCTGTTCTACTGCTCATTCATACCTAATCAGCCAGTCACATGGCAGCAGCTCAATGCATTTAAGCATGTTAATGGTATCAATAGCATCAAGACGACTTGCTGAAGTTCAAACTGAGCATCAGAATGGAGAAGAAAGGCGATTTCAGTGACTTTGAATGTGGTATGGTTGTTTGTGTCAGACAGAAGCTGCTGACCTACTGAGACTTTCCTACAAAAAAAAGAGAAAAATGTCCAGTGAGCCTCAGTTCTCTGGTTAAAAATGTCTTATTGATGCCAGAGGTCAGGGGAGAATGGCCAGCCTGGGGTGACCTGACAGCAAAGCAACCGTAACTCAAACAACCACCTGTCACAGCCCAGGTATGCAGCACAGGATCTCTGAATGCACAATACACCTGAACCCTGCACCTAAAGAAGTGGCTGGTCAGAGTGTGTACGCATGTGCAGGAATGTAAATTAAAACGAAAGCATCATCCGCTGCTAACAAAATAAAAGAGAACCTCTCTCACATAGCACATCCCTGTGTAAACCTAGAATTGTCAAACATACCAAAGCATACAATCAAACAGAAAATGTGTCTTGTGACTGCTCATTAGCAGAGCAGGCTTCTGTGTCATGGTGCCTGGCTTAGATAAGAGTTTGAATTTTCATTACTCTTGGTTTTCCAATTTGCAAATATATCTTGTCTTTGTGTGCCTTTTAATTGTCTGATCTTTCTAATTGTTTCCACCTGCACCTCATTAGTCCTGTGTGTTTATGCAGAGTCTCGTCCCCTCCACCAGTTTGTATGTTGACTAAGCTCAGGTCCCAGGTCACTGCTGCCAGAGTTTTGCTATCTTTTTGGATTTGCTATCATTTTTAACAGGACTTTGTTTTTGTTCCCTGCAGCACCTTTTGTTTTTCTCTTCCATGTGAGTTATTTCTTCTTCTTTTCTGTTGTTATATTGACCACAGTAAACCTGAAAGCTGTTGCTGACTTACAGTAATAAATCAAGTAGCCATACTTACTGAGATGATGGCAGCCAGAGTCTCTATGGCACCTGTGCTCAGTGTGATGTAGGGAAGTATGCTCTCAGTAAAGCCTGCTTCCCGAAGAATCCCATTGGTATAGTACCAAATCTAAAAAATTAAAAAGTACCATTGATCTTACATATGGTTTCCACAACAACAACATGCTCATTTATATATATCTTTACATAAAACTCAGCAATCCTGTTTGCTTTGGAGCTTACACACAAATTTTAATGTCATCAAAGTTAGCCTATATTCTCATCACATTTAGAATCATGAGATTGAAATTAAAGAAGCTGGTTTGTAGCTGTAGCTGTTTCTTTGATTCAAACTAGACTATTTTTTGACATTCATATGTAACCAGCCTAACACCTGAACAAATATGATTAAAAACATAAAGAAAGCCACTAAAATGTGACTTTCTTTGTGGGAAAGAAGGCTAAGTGCAAACAAATAGTGAAGTGAGAAAATACAATCTAGATCAGGGGTGTCCAATTCCAGGCCTCAAGTGCCGGTGCCCTGCAGGTTTTAGATGTGTCCTTGATCCAACACAACTGATTTAATGGCTAAATTACCTCCTCAACATGTCTTGAGGTTCTCCAGAGGCCTGGTAATGAACTAATCATCTGACTCAGGTGTGTTGACCCGGGGTGAAATCTAAAACCTGCAGGACACCGGCCCTTGAGGCCTGGAGTTGGCCACCCCTGATCTGCCTGTGTTTTTGCATTTGCATAATTTGGCTCTGAACTTGCTCCTACCACAGTCAGCACTAGATTGTTATTGGATTGTTACACAAAGAGAATACAAAACATTAAGACAACTGTCAGAAATTATGAAATTTGACAAGATGAAAAGATTGACACTGTTGTCAGCATGGCTGTAGCACTTAGGAGGTTCAGAGGAGCAAATGCGGGTTGCATGCAAATAGCTAAATGTGATTTCTAGTGTAAAGCTGTCTTTTTATCGTTCATGAAGAGCTGCTAAGATATTACCAAATTATTCTTAGACTGGAGTTCTGCTTTGGAAACTTCATATTCGTAATAGTTCATAATTTGCAAATGTTGTGCTTTTTCAGTCGTTTGCCAGTCACTGGTGTTGATGTCTGAAGTCAATTTGAAAGTAGGTTTTTCTCAGTCTGCCGTAATTAGCTGCAACTTTCCTCCAGGTGAAGGACTATTCTTGGCATTTATAAAGCCAACTCAGAAACATACCAATCATTGACACTCGAGTGCAGTGCAGCACAGCAGGTGAAGGATGGTTAAGCATCTTAGTCTGCCAACAAAGTGCACAAAATATAGTGACTCACAGCGACTTCTCCACGCCCACTGGTTCTCCTGCACAACGCTGTACATAAACCCAGAGTCACTTTAATTAGGTTAAGAGTGTACAAGCGCTCTTGGGGTTTTTTCCTGTATTTACACTTGAACCTTCGCTTTAAACTTTCATAGCAAAATGTAGTTGAAGAAATACGTAATTAAGCAAAGGACATTTTTAAAACTTGATTTAAAAAGGAAAAAAAATACTTAATTTCAAAAGTGATGAAACATATAAGGATCTCACTTGTGAATGCACAGGCACAGACCTCAGTGGGTTAAGTGGTGGAGTTGTTACCAAACCAGACACACATAATGGCTAAGTAACAAATACATAAGGTAACAAAATTCTACTGGAACATTTTTGGTTCAGTTGTCCCCTTGCAGGCTAGGAGTGCAGGCCAAATCAGCACAAAGTTGTCATTGATTGTCTTTTATTCTACCCTAATGGGGGGGTCGTCTCTTCCAAGATGACGCTGACCCATTTTTGAACTGATGTGCTAAAAGTTTCTCCAGTGTCATCAAAAGCCCAAGTTCCATCCCTCAAATAGAAATCACGAACCCTTTTTCTCATGCGACACATGGTGGTCGAACACTTTTCTCGTGCATTTTCTGTTCCATTTTCTGTCTTTAATTTGTCATCAGTGTATACTGCAATATTTTCTAGCCCAAGCTAAAATCGGAAAACTCAGAAAACAGCATAATCGACTGGGAATGTACTCCAGAATAGAACAGAATGACAATTTCTCCTGTTGGAGCCTCTCCAGTAGAAGAGGTAAAACTCATCACCTTCCTGCCTGGGGAAGGACCAAGGCTCCAAACTTATTAACAAGGTCCAGGTGTAACTCTCAGAGTGACAGCATCTTTAAGAGATATATTGAATGTTTGCGCTCAGAATGGTGTTGGGGTGGGGTTCTTATAATGAAATATTTACATAGAGCTTGCATTATTGATTTGGTGCATCTGAATCTATTTTAAATGAATAATAAATAGAATAAATCTATAGACACAGTCAAATGCACTGTAAAATAGCATGAAGGGAACGGATTTCGCTCAAAATCTGAGAAAGGTAACGTAAATCGAAAACTTACTGCATTGAGGCCACAGAGCTGATAGCAGGCCATGGTGATGATGACAGTTATGAGCTGCCAGCGAACAGCTGGGCTCTTCAGCAGCTGTAACACAGAGACGGTGTGTAGTTTGTCCTGAGCTCGAGCCTCCATGTGGACCTCTTCCAGCTCCTGGGACACATCCTTCTTTCCCAAAAACCTCTGAAAGGCTTACACACAAACATTCACACATACAAGCACAGCAGCGTTAAAAATATCGACAGTGCCATAACCCTCAATAACAACCATCACGCTGAGATCAAAGAGCCTAACGATTTGTTCCACTGGCGAATGAGAACATATCGCCGTAAATGGAACAGTTTGTCGGAAATGAAACTTTGAAAATGCAAAAATATTTTCTGTTGATTTATCAAGGGTAATTAAAAGTGAAGTAATTGAGTCCCACACTTTTGTTATTGGCAGGCTGTATTTCAACTTTTATATTATGTCCAGCCTTTTGAATCTTTTTATCATCATAATGTGAGCAGGTAGAAGTGTGAGCTGTTACACTGCTTAACAGAGCACCAACAAAACGCACTGAGAGTGCACACCTCCACCGAGGCAACTCACTCTCTGGGTAGTCTTTACCTTTAAAGATAATACCATTGTATTTTGTATTTAAACATTATGTAGGAATAGGTAATGTATAACATGTATTGATTTATAGATAACAGGACACGAATAACTTGATCTATTATTTTATTATATGATATTATACTACAGTATTTCTGTATCTAGACACATCATTCTCTTTGGCTCGACAATACTTTCTTTAAAGATATAAGACTTTGATAGAAAAGACAGATGCGAAATGCAAAAGTAAGGCGAAAGGTCAAATGTGACATATATTTGGATGCAAACTGCAAACTGGCGTTTACCCCAAAAGGTTGATTGTGTTCATCTGGACGTAGCATTTTCAATAGGAGAAACGTGTCATCATTCATCAAAGTGACTTCTTCAGTCTCAGCTGACTGCAGGTTTCCCCAACAGGGAACTGACCTCATAGCACATTGTTCAGTCAATGAGCTGGTTTCAGTTATTGTGCAAATTTACTGTTTATAAGGTTGGGGAAATGTCCAGATGAACAGAATCAACCTTTTGGGATTTACTTACCTGGATGATTGAGCATGCATCAAGATATGTGGCATTTAGAATCGCCAAATACTTATAACATACCTAATACTTAATATAACTAAATGTCACTAATACTGTCGAATTTCTACAATTTTTTCACCACAAAATTCTAAAAGTCAACAATAATTATTATCATGTTTAAGTTGTCAATATACATAATAAATAACCCTCAAATATCAAGTGAAGACTTCAATTCCTCCCATAGAAAATGAAAGTTGCGTCACATTTCTATGGCTTGAATCAATTGAAAATCACAGGGTGAGCAGTCAGTCAGAAGAATAACTATGTTAAAAAAATATGTGGTTCTTTTTTTGCTGAAGGTACAAGGAGGTTTACATAAACTCATTTGCCTTTCTTTGCCAGTAAATTATACAGCCATGGTGACAACAAAACATTTTCAATTTCCTGCCATTCCATTTAGCTCCTCTGACCGGCGTCTTCTCCATAACAATGGTGGACGTGTCTCATGGGTATGGCAGTAATTATATTTGGGTAGCTAAAATAATTAAAACTGGCCACGACAACACAAACCTATGGAGCTGTTATATTATAGGACACAGTCCCGTGTGTTTTCAGGGTTTTTTTAATGGCTGGGTCCCTGTTATGTTTATATATTGTGAAAGAAATATAACACAAAATATAATATTTGAAAAACTTGGATAAGAGCATGAAAAAAATGCATTCAAGATGGAAAACATATTTCGCTCGTTTAGAATTTTAAAGATTTGTTACATCGACAGGCCACATTTTCTCTGTTTAAATGGTTTTTCTGGGATACATAATTCATCGGGATAATTCTGCTGCAATGCAGACGACTCTTAGACCTCTTTGCTTGTTGCCTGCAGTGATTTAAGAATCTGTCACATTATTTTGACCTCTTCTGAATGTAAAACAGGTGAGATTTTCTTTTTAATTGCAACAAATAGATTTTAGAAACACATATCATCCATGACTAGATGTCAATGTCCTACTTACTATCTAACAAGTTAATGCATTCGTTATATAATATCTACCCAATACCCAATATCTTAGACAGCTAAACATAAAAGGTATCTATTAACTACAATGGTGTGATCTCTGAAACAAAATTTAGAAAGGGAGAGAAAGGAACCAACAAGCTGAAATGATCAATGTTATCAAATTAACGCCATGTAATTCTAATATAGATTGCCATATAAAAATGAGTATTAAACACCTCTCGCTGATATCCGAGTAGGTCTGACTTGATATCGGTATCTGTTGGAGTAAGGTGAGTTGCTCAACAGTGTCACTGTTCCCATGGAGCCATCCCGTGTCACTGAGAACTGCAGGGCTCCACTCTGTGTCACTATTGTGACCAAAGACTCACAGTGCCACAAGGTGGAGGGATGAGGTGCAACAAAGGCACTTTAAAGAATCATGATGAGCACGTCAGTTCTGCAGTTTTACGCTGACAATAAAATCCTCGATGGAGACAAGTGTGAAATGCTGAATATTTAAAGTTAGTCTGAAGGGGAATTAAAATGTTGTGTGTGTACGATACAGCTGCCAGAATTTAAAGGTTGATGCTGCTGCATTCGGTTTCTTTGCCTGTTGTCAACATCCATTCTCTTCCATTATCAAATTCAGGGTCACAGTGGAGCTGGAGCCTCTCCCAGCTGTCTTAGGGCAAGCGGCAAGGTATACCCTTGACAGGTCACCAATCTGTCACAGGGCTAACACATAGAGACAGAGAACCATTTAGAATCATCATCTTTAGACTGTGGGAGGAACCCAGAGTACACGGAGAGAACATGCAGACCCGACAGACCCTGTGGACCCGGTGGGATTGAACTCAAGACCTTCTTACTGTGAGGCAACCGTACTAACCAGTGTTCCACCATGATGCCCCTGTAGTCAAGGCGACCCACAAAAATGCTTAAAACAAGCAATGCATAGCTCACCTCTCTGTGATACATTAAAATGATAAATTATCTGTGACTAGAACTTCTGCATGCATTGCACTGGTTGCAAGGCATTTTACTTCACTAAAAAAAAACACTTGTCTACGAGGCCCATTCATCAGTTTCCTTAAAAAGACAGCTATTGTAGGTTTTAGCAATATCATTTAGTAACTAAGCAGATCAATTGTTGCAGAGAGCATTGTGTGTTAAATTAAAGTATTATGCCCATGGAAGGTGCTAGTAGAGACAGTAAGAAAGCAGGAAGCCCTTACCCGACCATTCATCACTTCACCAGTTATTTAATGTTAGTATGAAAAAGCTACTTCCTGCTCCACCCTTGCCACAAGGGGTCATGACAGCAGGTAGGGCTTGCCAGAGTTATGCACTAGTTGCCCTTCCTGAAACAGCCCTATTTGTGTCTCCAGCTGGAATTAAAACCAGCAACCCTTTGCTTGGCAAGCAAATGTGTTAACCACTACAACACTGGAGGCACACTGTTTTAATGCAATTGTAATAAAAAGCAAGACAGAATCCTTTAAATAATAAATTTAGAAATCAATTTTAAATTTACAACATCATGCTTTTCTGCAGCGACAAATAATAAATCTGTTTACTCCATTTAATTGTATTTTTTATCATTAATTTTATCATGTAACACCATCATCATAAATACTGCTCTCTCCTCTGAGACTTTCATGTGCAACATGTTCAAAAGAATCAAAGACCATGTTCAATTTTACAAAGAACAAACTGTAAGCCACCAAACCGTCAGAGATTACCAATCCATAATGTATGGGCACAGGCATGAAACAGCTCAAACCACCCCAGAGACCAAATTCATTAAAGTTTTGTTTGAAATTACATTTTTTTTTATACTTCATCAACACATGCAGTTTGAGCTACGTATGCCTTTAATCCATGCTGCGCCCTTCACGTCACAGCGTTTATATAATATTCTTTTTTTGAAGCTTGAAATATTTATGCTAGTCATGTAAACTTTTTATAATTTTGCACCTGTAACCTTTTACTATGGCCAAGGGGAAATATAACACAACTGTGCAAAGAGTGCTGCAATAAATTAATGTATATATTTTCCATGCTTCATAAAAAGCAGCTGATTGACTGCCGTGTTTTTCTGACATTTACTGCCTTTGGCAACTGTGCAATCTGAAAACCAAAAAAGTAAAAATAGAAGGTGATTTAAAAACATTTTTCAAAAACAGAACACTAAAAAGAAATGAATAAAAAGTAATGAATAATTTTAATTTGCATTTGTTTCAAATGAAACATTTCTGTGAAAGTGTAGCTGCAAATTAAAGGTTAAGAGTCTACCCAGTTTCAAAACAGAGTTTTTATGGATAAAACTCTTAACGGGAACATAACATTCAAGAGCAACTTCTTATTGCCCCTATTGTGTTGTAAGGTCCAAAAAATATGAGAAAAAGCATCTCCTCATTTCTTTCCTTTGTTCGAGGTCAGAAAGATGAAGATGTGCTATGATTTTAAGTACCTCTCTGTCTCTCTGGCAGCTGCGTCTCACTTTGATTTAAAGGCACTGAATCAGTGCATTTGAAACAGAATTTTTTTTTTTTAAGACTTTGTAAAATTTTGTAAAATTTGAACATGAAAACAAAACCAGTGGTTTGCAAATCTCATGAATAAACATTTTAGTCACAATAGAACATAGAAAACATATAAGATGCCTAATGTGTATCAATATTTAACTTCAAAGCCAAGTTTACCACTCAAATTCAAATTCAAATTGTATCCGTCACACACACAGTCATACACAGTACAATATGTAGTGAAATGTGTATTGCTGTGCAATGCCCAACCATTAAACTACAATAAAGAACTTTACAAAATTTACAAATTTTACATTTTAACTTTAGAAATTTACAGTAAAGAAAATTGCAGTTAGAAAAATGTACAGAGAAAGAGGTAATAAGAGTTCCATAATAGATTAAAAAGAAAAGAGAAAAAAGGTCTAACAGATGTAAAGAATAAATTAAGAATTTAACCTAAGAAGTAAAGACTAAACTAAGAGTTAAAGGTAAATTATAAGATAAAAATAGAATGTTCAATTAAACAATTTAAGAAAGAAATTATAAGAAGTGTGCAAATAAACAGAGTGCGTGCAGTGATGTGATGTATGTGAGTCCAGTCCTACACCTGGTTCAGGGCCTGAATAGCCTGGGGGAAGAAGCTCCTCCTCATTCTCTCTGTTTTGGCCTTAAGGGAGCGAACGCGCTTCCTAGACTCCAACAGTGAGAAGATTGTTGGGATGGGAGAGGTCCATCATAATCTTCCTGGCTTTGGTCTTGCACCGCTTAATGTAGACAGACAGCAGGTCATGAAGATCAGCGCAAATGATGCGTTCGGCCAAGCGCACCACTCTTTGAAGATCTTGTCTGTCCTGCTTGGTGCTGTTTCCATACCAGGTGCATACATCTGCACCTGGTATGGGAACACTGTGCAGCATCTCCTTTTCTTTTGAATAAAGAAGTAAGAGTAAGAAAATGAGTAACTGAGGAACTGTAAAAGAGGATGGACTTTCGGGAGAGGAATGCTCACCCATTCTTGTGTAACATAGGATTCTAGTTGCTCAGTAGTCTTTGGACCTTCTTTATCAGATTTTATGGCAACAAATGTTTTCAACTGGTGAAATGTCTGGACTGCAGGCTAGTTCAGTGCAAAGTCATGCTGTTTGCAGTTTTACATTGTCTTGCAGAAATATGCAATATCCAGATATGCATGCTACCTATGCATAGGCACTAGTGTACCTATCTACCATCAGAGACCATCAGTCTCTCTCTTCAGTAGTCCAGAGGTATGGTGTTCATGTTTTCCAAAACCAATTTTAAATTTTCATGTCTTTAAAGACAGAACAGTTTTGGCCTTTATCCATTTTAAATGTGCTTTGGCCCAGAGAAGGCAGCCTATCTGTCATGGTGTGGGGGTTTTGTTATTTTGAGTGTTCTGGTTGCTAAGATTTTTTTAAGTTTGCTTCTCATTGTTATCCTGTCCTCTTGCCCTTCAGTTTTTATTACTATTGTGGGTTGAGTTTTGTTATTTCTATTATTCTTTCATTTTGATTGCTGTGAGAGTTGTTGTTGTTGTTGTTGTTGTGTTTTCAGTTCAGTGTACTGTGCCATGATTTTAGTGTATGTATCACTCTATATTCCTCACTGTTTTCTTGTTAAGTCACTGTCTATTTGTGTTACAAGGTTTCGAGATGAGTTACTCACTTACCTATTTTATTTTGTAATTCCCAGTTGCCTGTGGTTTGTATTTAGTTTTACTTCCTTTGAATCACTGGGCTTAATTAGTTTCAGTTGTTCCTTTCCTGTTTCCTCTTCCCTTGTGTGTGTGTGTGTAGTCCCAGTTTCCATTTCTCCTTTGTCAGAGTGCTTGTCTACCTGCCCTGCTATACTGGATTCTGTTTGTTGACTTTGTACCATTGACTCACTTCAACGGTTATTATTAAAGGAGCACTTTATTTTACATATTACATATTGTCCTTTGTGTACATCTCTCAAGTCCTGGAATCTTTTGATGACATGTACTGTAGATAATTAAATATTCAAAGTCTTCATGATTTTAAGGAACGTCGTTGTCAGAGGGCTGGGTCTGTGACCCAGCATTTTGAGTTTATTGTGTATTTTTGATTTTCTTATGGTAGACTGCAATAATGTTAATTTCTTGTGTTATTATTTAGTTAAGGTTTAGTTCAGTTTTATTCTAGTTTATGTTTCATCCATGTCTCTGTGTTTATGAGTCTTTTCCTGTCTTCTGTGTTAGTCTGCCATATCCTCTATGTTTAACGTTTAGTTATGCCCGTGCTTTCCTCTGCCCATTTTTACTTTTACTGCCTGTCTAAGATGCTCTTTTTATACCCAGTTATGTTACTGACCTGCTCCCAGTTAATACAGTTAGTTGCAAAACAATCCTCCATGTGTTTCCTTTTAGTACCACTTACTTTTTCCAGCATTTGTTGCTCCAAAACAAACACAGGTCCCAAGTTTGAGATGTGTTTCTGGCATTAAATTTAAAATGAGCTATTATTTTTTTGAGAAATACAATATCTCACTGTTAAAAAATGAAACATAAAATGTTGGTTTATGAAATTTGCAAATCATTTCATTCTGTTTCTATTTTACACAGCATCCCAAGCTTGTTGGAACTGTATATATGACTGAATATTAAACCAGATTTTAGATTTGATGGTGCTTTGCTCTCGTTGTATATTACATAAAGGCCTGTATATATTTGGTAGTTTTTTCTGTCAATCAGCAAAGCAAACACATTTTTGACTTTGACTAGTTTCAAACTAAATTCACTCTTTACATTGACATTGTAGGAAACATTAAAAAGTAAAAGCAATACTACCAGTGCTTCCAGCAATGGGAAACCTAAGAGCTCATTTAAAATACAAGCACGCTACTTGGGTATGATTTAGGTTGCAAAAGAATCAGTAAGACTTTTCACACACCCAGCATTATGACTTATTATATCAGAAAAAGTAGGTATATTAATAATGGCTGCAGTAAATTCCAAATGTAACATGTCAAAATGTCTGCTGTGAAAAAAATTAATGAAAAGCAGTTATGTGTAGAATTAAAATCACTTAGAGTCACAGTTTATTAAACTGATCTTACCAATCAATGCACTTCTTTTTTGAAACTGCTTTACAATCATAAATGAAGATGTGGCGGCATCTCTGAGTCTTTGATTCAGTATTTGAAAGCTGTATTTAAGAATATATTTTTACATTTAAAGGTGAAGAATTCAAGAATTCACTCTTTGATTTGGGTCACAGTTTTGCAAGGTCCTCTTAAAACCTTGCCCAGTGTTAAAAGCTGAAGTGTTTATATAAAGCAAAACTTTCACTTCTGAAAATTGTGCGACTAGTCTTCATTCTGAACACTGAAATTGCTGAAAAACCATAAAACACTCTAAAAGCCACAAATGGGGAAAGCAATCACGAACCTGTTTCACTCAAAAACTCTGTCAGGTCCCTGCAGATATACTCCAGTGGCCTGAGCTGTTGTACAGTGACAGTCTTACTTCTTCAGATGCTTTTTCTAACTCTAAAAGAGCGGGAATGTGTGGTAGCTGCTGTAAAGAGGAACAGCAGGATTTTCAAACATAATAAGCAGAATGAGACACCAAAGCTTCTTGTGTCAGCCTGAATGCATTTTGCAGATGTTCTTAAGTGTTGTTTATAGAATACCTTTTTCCGCTCCGGCCTCATCCCTCCTCTCCATCAGCAGGTAGCGAGGACTCTCAGGGAGGAAGGGCAGCACACACAGCTGCAGCATTGCGGGCAACGCGAGGAAGGAAAACAGGTAAATCCAGGTGGACTTCTGCAGTCAAAACATCAACAAAAGAACTGCATCAAAGCTTCAGACATGGAACGGCTACACCATTAAACAGAGATAAAACAGATGTATATCACAGCTGTTACAACACGTTCCACTGAATGGGTGGATGCATTTGGATTTATTTAAAAGAATTTCTGCAAGATGATGTAGCTACTATTTGTCTTATGTGAATATAACATCATGGGTTACTGTGCTAGGCAATACTGAGTAGGTTTAGTCAAGAATGTGAGGGTTTAGTAAAGCGATGTATTCCTTCTTGCATACATTTACTTAAAGCAGAAGGGGAATCTTTGTATGGGTTGAAGGTCGTCTGCTGCTCTCATTAAATGTGAAGAGCATTTCAAATGTCAAGCAATGGTAATGAATATTGTAAAGTTTGTAAAACCCCATTTAGGAAAAAGAAAAGTTACAACACTGGATAAAAAAAGGATGCAGGCATTTAACTAAATATGTGCTCAGATTTAATTTGATGGCATGGACTGCAACAAAAAAAGAAAGAAGAAGAAAGAAGAAACTTGACAGGCACCTGTTAGTTACCATGGTGTTGCATCACCTCTTAACAACAGGCTGTAAGCATGTGTGAACTCAGGGGGGAAATTACTGCCGTTATGAAGCAAAAAAAAAAGGTTTCGCACCTCCTTTATATACCCAATATATTCAGTAGGTCACTTGTGTGGACTTTGGGCAGACCAGCTTAACACCTTACTACAGATTCATACTGCTATAATGCATGCAGAGTGTGATTTAGTATTATGTTGTTAAAATAACACAGTAGATTCAAGTTGCATTTGTGTGTCTCGCTATAAAGTGTGTGACTGATGCCATAAAAAGATTTCCACTAAATAGTTGTATATTTTTAAATAATCTACAGCCTCAAAGATCATTCAGAACAGTTTTTTGTCCTTGTCCCATGTAGTCAGAGATATTATACTGCAGACGATGAGAGCTCCAAATTCTTTGCAACTTTATATTGAGCAATAGTTTATCCAGTTGCACATGTAATTTTTCAAAGAGAGGTGAACTCCCTGGCTTTACTTGTAAATGACTAATCTTCTCCATGAGGCTCTTTTTACACCCAGTAATGTTACTAATTGACCTCATTAGCTGTGAGTTGTGCCAGCAAGTGTGTGTCAGAATCAGAACACTTTAATAACCCCTAAGAAAATTATGTGGCTACAGTTGCTCCAACACAATAACAGTAACAGACTGAACTAAATTAAATAATAAAATATATTACAAAGTTTACAAAATATAAGAAAAAGATCTACTATATACAAATAGCTTAATTCTAAATATCCAGTACATGTTTATGTATAATGTATATGTGTGTTAAATACAGGGTTTTTAATAAAACTGAAAGTTTCATCAGACCAGATAACACAACGAGACAGAACAAAATTAACAAGGTCTTTTCAGCTGCTTGCTCTTCAAAACATGCTTTCATTAAAAGTACCCTTGAAAACAGAATCAAGTGATCCTTGAAGGCATCACAACAATCCGAAGTAACCACATAGCCTCACCACAATGAATAGATTAAAGGTTAGCGTTATGTAAGTACCAGCTTGTGAAAAAGATGAAAGAAGTCACCCACGTGTCATCACACATTACTATTGCTTATCGCAAAGATGAGAGGATGCACAGGCTCATCTCTTTGCAGACCTGTGCTTCCTGATGTCACTATGGAAAATGGGAGGACACTACGTATTTGTATGCATAGACTCAGAAGGACGCGCCATTTGGACAGAAAATGTCAGCTCTTAATTTATGTGCACTAAATCCCCCAAAATACTTTCCAGTATGTTGGGGATTAAGTTCACGTATGAATTGGTAAAAGGGTTGTTTTGTTTTTTTCTCGGCCATCTTCGCCAACTGAACGAGCTGTAAACAACGACACACTGATATGTCAGACGAGACCGGCTTGTGTTTTTGTTTTTCATAACTGACTTTTCTTTTTTGAAGTTTTGAGAGAAATTCTAACAGCATTAAATTTGTGGGTGAAACACTGATTATTTATGAGTTTGTCTCTTAGCGACAACTTTTTATATGGTATACGCAGTGATGAAATATGGTGGATATACAAAAATGTTCAATCTCAAATGAAGCCAGGCTGGGAGAGTGAATCACTTTGTTATCTTGGGGAACACTTAGTTGTGTTTCTCAGTGAAGCCCTTCACACATATTTCTTGGAACATAGAAACAAATCTATAAGACGTATAGTTTTTTGTCTCTGTCTCTCTGATGCTGAACAGTGGATCATCTTATCCCAGCAGGAGGTGACAGTGGCTGCCTAGATTAAAGCTCTATAGGCCTGCTCGCAGAGATAAAGAATCTGTGCTGCAGGCATTGATTTCTGTGATCTGTACTATAAACATCTCATGTCACCTCTGCGTAATCTTCTGGTAAGATGTAATAGAAGCTGCTTAGGCTGACTGCACTCACAAAGTGATTATTTCTATACTAACAAGCTTGTCAAGTGTGATTCAAGAAAAGAAAGAAGAAAAACAAACTTAATTTAATCCTGTGACGACCCCATCTGCCTACTTGTTTAGTCTGTCTTGTTATTTCTTAAAACATCCATAATCGCCCGCTCTTCTTCGCGTATCTCTAGCTAACATGATCTCTTTTCTTGATCAGAATTTACGAAACTGGCAGCAAGCGACATGTCCCAATCAAACATCCACAGAGAAATGCCTAACAATCAAGTGGCACAATACTTTTTAGGTATACACACAGTAAACCATAGTTGACTTGGCAATTGTGAGACAGCTGAAGAATGATAATTTGTGGGTTCACACTGAGGCCCTGGCCCATTAGTGTGTAACTTGTGAAGCACGCATTAAATTTTCTGTTTCACGCTCACACACCCAAATGCACACAAAGGTTATCTGTGCAGTCAACAGTGTGAACTAAATGCACGCCTTTCAGTGTCTAATAATTGTCATAAACAAGGGAGACAAATATTTTACTGCCTAATTACAAAGGCCCTTTCAATTCTTACGTGTGAGAGGTTGACAGTTGTACATTCTGGGATTGAACAAATCCAAAGCATGAGACATGCCTTTGTTGTTGGGAGCTGATGAGAATGAAATGGAGAAGATTGTGCATTTCATGAATCCCAGCTGCTGTTGCAAGAGGACTACTACAGCTAACAGAGGGTGTTTGGTATTAACAAGTAACTTCTGAGACAGAGATAATGGAAAGTCAGGTGTACCACATCTTTGATATAGACAATTATAAACACTAACATTATCTCTGTTTGGTTAGCCTTAAACTACTTTTGCTGACCAGTGCATACCCCAGCTAATAGGTGAACTTGTTCTGCGGCAATCTTTTCTAATCATATAATTGCAAATCTTAATTTTCCACAACAGGCAGTGAGATTAAGACAGTCATTCACTGTCAGTGTGGCACTCTATCATTCATAATTAACACATAAAGCATACCGTGTGCATTGCAATAAGAAAAGTTGTGACTTTGGCATCTTTATAGAAGTGCTGTGTTTTCCAAAGGCAGTAGTTAAGCTGGGCTTGAATTATTACCTTTAGATGAGTCAATCATTCTGGTGACGTAGAAGAGAGCTTCCTAACGTCTGTTTGTGTTTGTGTAAATGGTTGGACTTTGTGTCAAACTATATTAACACTAATAAAGTTGTTTGAATTACAAAAATTAAAAGTGAGTAAAAATTGAAATTAAAAAAAACCTCACACCTCAGTTTCCTGGTGTGACGTGTTTTTAAATTTCTAAAGTGTTTCTAGTGTAAATAGTTTCCCCGTACATGGAGAACAAACTTTTATCTGGAGCCATCTTGTATCTGCATGACAAGAGAAAGATCACAACGCCTCTTCCATATTTAATTCTCACAAAATGAGAGCCTACTTGGTAAAAATGTCATGGCACCAGGATC
>VOQK01009492.1:6401-21046 GCA_015052645.1 Benitochromis conjunctus | reverse complement strand
ACAGTAGAAAGCTTTGTATGTGACAATGTCTCTGCCTTCCTCGACATATTTGTGATAATACGCCCCAACCAAGCTGCAATTTGACCCAAAAAGAATAACACTGAGGTGTGTAAAGATCTAAGTGGATTACTCACAAACTGAAGCATTAGATACTGACGTGATAACAGTAGACATATCCAGATACCGAAAGATTAGTAGCTGGTTACTTCCTTTCCTCCATACTAGACTTTTAAGTCTGTCAGAGCCATCGTGGCACTTGTTCTAGAAAGCACGAGGGCATTTTTTAGAATTTTGGTATTGAACGGTATTATAATGATCGGCTCTGGTCTTTTTCTTCTACCACAATAGAATATCTACCTCCATTTCATTGTATTCGTCCTCTGTCACACCAACCGTCTGCATGTCCGTCTTCACTGCATCCATGAATCAAAATCATGATTCATGTTTTTTTTTTCTAAATGTTGTCATTGTGTTTTCAAAATGGTAAAAATGTTTTCTCTGTTTGCTTTAATTTTGACTATAGCTGAAAGTTGACTCTCCTATTTCTCACATCCAAAAGCTGCTTTAATAGGCGGCACATCTCAAACTAATCGGGCCGTTTATAAAGGAGTTACAGGAGTATCTCCAAACTGTATTCTAATTATACAGTTTGGAGATATCCCATTGTGTACATTAATAAGTGGTATTATTGGTTATTATGAACTTGTCACTGATAAAGTAATGCTGCCCTCTAATAATTTACTCTCTGTGAACTCAATATTTGGTTCATTTCCTGCCTTTTTGGATACATAATTTCTTTCTTCCTGCCCTCATAAGAATGGAGGTCACAGTGGAATCCAAAGCAGAAAAGTTTCTATTCAGCTCAAACCTGAAGCTCTGCTTTTAATTTCTTATATAAAGTAAGCACTTTTTAAGGAATCATCAAACTTCTTTTTAATTCCACTTATTCTCCACTCCTGGGTGTATTAAACTTGGAAAACTATATTACCTGCGATACCTCAAATTACCTCAGACTGACTAAAGCTTTTGCAACAGAGAAAAGAACATGAGCAGAATGAAAACAATCTCTTGGAAAGTATTTTTTTCAGTCTGCCCGTCTGCTGCAGGTACATTACACCTCTTTATATGTTTTAATGTCTCTGTCCTCCATGACATATGTGATGTAATACATATCAACCAAACTGCAATCTCACACAGAAAAAAGAAAACTGAGGGCTTCTAAAGATCCCAGTGGATGATTTGGCAACTGGGAATGCATCAGACACTGACAAAGCTGACAAGAATGTAAGCCCACAAATTTATTGCCAAAGAGCAAAATTTTATCCAAACAGCACTTGTAGTCAAATTAAGCAGCCAGCTGAAACACAAAGTTAAAAAAAAATGGACATCTGTGCTTCTTAATTGACTGTGTGATGTTAAGAGAACAGTCTGTCACAATCTGTGAAAATATGTTCATGCATTCATATTCTATAGTACCTTTTGTGGTCAATAGTATTGACTTCAACATCTTTGAGTCTGCTCGCTGTTCTTTTTGACTATCTTTCTATCTTTGCAAACCTGCCTTACTGAAGAACACCATGTCCGTTATGAACAAAGCAAGAGAAGTGAAGCCACAAGTATTTCAGGAGTCCTTGTCTTCTTATGTTCTATTGTATTTTTGTGGTGGTGGTTTTTGTGGTTCATAAGCCCAGTGTAGGGAATTGGCGCCTGGAGGATGATGTTAGCTTAAAATTTCTGCTGAGATGTTTTTCTAAGCACTTTTTTTTTTTACAGAATAAGACAATATTTTGCGATAGAAGCTACAGAACACACACTTTGCGACTGAATGTATTTGAGAAACAGTGACTCATCAAAAATGTGTTATTTAACAGTCAATTAATTATTAAGTATCAGATGAGAACAGTTGGACTAAAAACCCCTGAGGACAATGGAGAGAAAGACAATAACAGATTGACAGAGGGAGAGAATAAAAGAAGCCTTCATGAGAAGAAGCAGTAAAAAGCCGCAGAAAGGACAAGTGGTCTTTCCGATGTCTTTTTAACTACAGCATAAGTAATGGACAAAAAATGTGTGTGTCTAGATTTACTAAACAATTAAAGCAATATGCTAAATTCATATATAGATATAAAGTATATAAGGCAAAAACTGGGTTTGTACAATTCTAACCAGCTTAAAAGTCAATATTTGGTATATTCTTCAACACAGCCTGAACTTTCTTAGGCAAGCTTTCTTGTTATTTCTCTAAGTAGTCTTAAGGAATAGTTGTCTAGTTTTCTTGAAGTACATTCAAAGCTCTTCTTTGGATTTTGACTGCCTTTTATTCTTTTCTCTGTCAAGATGATCTGCTTCAATAAGTTTGAGGTTTGGGCTCTCAAGAGGTAGAAGATGGTAGTGTTCATTGTGTGTTTTTCTGTACAGGTATCCTTTTACTGCATTGGCAGTTTGTTTGGGCTCATCGTCATTCTAACAAACGAAACACCACCGAGACGTTTTCCAAGTGTCGGTGCATGGTGGATCAAAACCTGATAGTTTCTTTTCTGTGTTCACAATTCCATTAATTTTAACAAGATCCCCAAAACCACTGGCTGAAGTACAGCTCCAAACCATGACTGAGCATTTATCTTGTTCTACAGATGGCCATAGATGCTCACTGCTGTGCCTCTGTCTTAATCTCCTCCAGATGCTGATTTTCAGTCCAGGGCTTGTGTGATTTGGCATATCTAATTTCCCTGTTTCCCTTCCTTAAGATTGGCTTTGTGACAATCACCTTACCATTAAGACTATTTCAGTCCAGGCTTAGTTAAACAGCAGATGGATCAATGAAGGGCCAGATGCATCACTCAGGTCCTGTGTCAAGTCTTTGCTAATTAATCAGTTGTTTCTTATTTCATAAGAACTTTCAGATATTATTCAACCAATGCTTGCTTGCTTGTTTGTTTTTTTATACCTGCTACTTCTTTTTTGTTTGACCTGTCCAGTTTTCTCAGATTTTTTAAAGACACACTGCACACTGTCCTAAGATATGCGACGTTTTGTTTTACTAATAGCTAACTAAGAATTCACTTTTTGTTGAAAAAATACAATTTCATGCCTGTTACACCATGTAATCTTTGGCATTTTCTGTTTTCAACTGAAAAAATGTGTTGTGTTTTTGCAACAGGCTGGTTGTAATAAAGTGTTTGAGGATACCATTTAAAATTGATTCCCTATTATGTATAGACAACACTGCTCTAGTGACAAGTTATGAGTTATATGTCTTGTTTATGCTTGAGCAATCAGGTCTGGTCAGATGTAACTGACCATGAGAAAATAACCAGATATATAGTATATGATCAAAAATTGTCATGGTCCTGGGTGTGATCCAGTGTTTTGTGTTTAATTTATATTTGTTGATTATTTGTTATTCATGGTTTTAGTTCTCTTCAGGTTATACTTTGTTCTAGATTCTAGTTTCGGTAAGTGTGCCTTCCCTGTGTCCATGTTATGTCTTCTCTGTGTTTTTTTTCTGTTCAACGGTTCATGCCTCTGCCTCAGTGTCAACTCTGCGTTATACTTCCTGTTTTATTTTGACTGTGGCTGTTTCTCAATTCTCAAGTACGCGAGTCCGTACTAGCGTTCTCGGCAAGTCCGGACTTTATAAGTTCGCACGGGAGTCCGGACTTGCGGAGAACGCAGCACGGTCATCCTACAATCGGAACGGCAGTGCACTTGATGATGTCACAGCTCCACAGTTTGTACTGCTGTCCCCTCTTAATTTAACTGTGATAATATTATTATAGATATTATAAAAATATTATATTATTATAAAAATATAATTCATAATATGTTATGAAGCTTAACTTTAATCTCAGCCAAACTGATTTCCTCAGGAACAAATAAAACACAGAAATAAACCAAACATTACGATTTAGAAGTTATCTAAGTGACTTATATATCATAACCTGAGTAGCAAAAGACCGCAGGGGGGTTGAAAACGATGTGCCGGGAGTTGGCTGTTCTCGCGGCTCTAGTGAGCCTCGACCTCCCGGTCAACTATCGAGCTGGTGGGTAACAGACGTCTCAAAAAACGTCGGAGCACTTTTGCAAATATGTGATGTCTTGATAAATCGAGCTGATATTTGGAGTTTACACAGCTACATTCTCGCCTGAAAAGATCTTAAAAGTTTATTTTGAGACCCAGAAAGAGTAATATTTAAAAGTTTTTAGCCGTGCTCCTTCGCCATTGCTGCGTTTGAGTTTTGAATGAAATGCATTCTGGGATATTTAGCTATACCGAGTCCACACAAGTCACCACCGATGCATGCTCGATAAAACGGGCGGAGCGAGAACACATCCGGGAATTTTCCGCGTTCTCGGCTTGATGCGTACTTTGAATTGGAACAGTACTTGGTCTTCGACTGATGACGTATCACAAGTCCACGAGACCGCAAGTACACACAAGTACGCATATTGAGACACGGTCAGTCTTTCTGTTGTCATTGTATTTTGCTTTGCTTCCTTTGTCTTGTTAGGTCTGATTACTCCCAGCTGTGCTCTCCTCCTGTGTCTCATTCCCTGGTTCTCCCTCAGTGTATTTAAGCCCTGTGTTTCCCTTTGTCAGTGTCGTGTCAGACCCTCATTATGCTGTGTGTTTCCCTCTGTTTCTCCAGCTGTAGCCAAGTTTACCATTTCTGCTTTGTTTTCTTGTTTCCAGTTTCTAGTTCAGTTTTGTATTTAATGTTAGGTTTTTTTTCCAGCAATTAAAGTTGCGTTTTGAGTTTAATTCCCGTCTCTGAGAGTCCAGCATTTAGGTCCTATCCTGCCTGCCACACAGCACACCTTGACAAAAAATTATCATATTTAACTGAAAATTTTATATATTTAAAATTCTATATCATAGAAATAATTTCTGCATGTGAGGGGGGTTTTACATACCTTTTGCATACATGTGTATATGCTTTATTCAAACACACAAATTGCATTAAGCATTCCTACAGGTTTCTTTTTAGTGCACGCTTGCATACAAGCACAAAGCATCAGGGCCTTTGAGTTCTCAGTGTTGTCATCCTGTTATCTCTGTAGCTTCACTTTGGGCTTCAGAAATAGGAAAGTGGGGGGAAAAAAACAACACAAGAGAAGCTTTTGAAGTCTCTGTTTCCCTGTTTTGTCAAAGAACTTTGACAAGAGTGGAGGAGGAGCATTGATAAGAGCAAAAAGAGATGGATCCTAATTGGCTGAATGATGAAGAGGAGGACAAGGCCAAGAACGTTTCCTTATTTTGACAGCATCTGTGTGTTCACAACTCACAACATACACACCTGTAGTTCACTTTTCTAGGATCCAGCCTCATTAAATGTCACATCAGCATTTAATACAAATTTCAGGATTTGGTGCAATTGGTGAAATTGCTGATTTTTTTTAACATCCATTTTAATGTTGGTGAACATTTATTTATGGATTTGCATGATTTCCTTTTTTTAAGGAAGCCAGTCGCTCTCTAAATGGGGGAAGGTTTAATAGCTTATTAGCAATGTTCAGTGTGTTCTAGCTATCTGTGGAGCTATGTTTTACCATTTGTTGCTGTTTGTCTGTGTTTGTCAGCAGGTTTATGCAAAAACTAACAGGCTGAACTTAATGAAGCTTGCTGGAGAGGTAGAGCGTGGGCAGAAGAAAAACCCATTTAATTTTGGTCTGAATGTGAAGCACTTTCTCTAAAAATATGACATGGGGCATCGGCTCCAGCAAGAGTATGGACTCTTCTAATTTTCATCATGTGCTTTTAGCTGTAAATCAGTTTTTCATTGCACTAATAATACATTACTTTGCTGCAGCACTAATGAAAGGCAGATTGAGGATAGAAGAGGGGGGTGTTTCTATAATGGCCCTTCCTGCACATACTGTTCAAATGCAAGAGAGCAGCAGCAAGAATTTCTTCAAGGACACTGTCATGAGTATGTGATACAGTAGGAGCTCTTTGTGTGTGTGTGTGTGTGTGCGCGAGTGGTATGTACAAGAGTTGTAGGTTTTTTGAATACTGTATAACAGAGAAACTGTGACTTAAATTAAATATTTGGATAATCCAGATAAGACGGTGGTACAGAATACACACTGCTGCAGCACAACGGTGTGGAAGGAGAAGATAAATACAGACATACACACCCAAAATAACTCATTGAGCAAATCCTCTCATGCTGTTTAAGTGGCACAAACTTTTCAACACAACGGTTCCGAGCAAGGGAGAGTGGAGGAGAATAACCAAATAAGGGAACGAGAGATTGAAAAGAGAAAACTCGAAGGTAGAGAGAGAGAAAAAAAAAAACCTGTAAATTACACAGTAAAGACATGAAAGGATAAAGGAGGAAAGAAAAAAATACAGAGGAAGTGAAAAAGAAGAAAATTCAACAAGAAAATTACATGAAAGAGAAAGACAGCAGAAGAAGGAGAGGGAAAACGACTACAAAGACAAGAGACGAGTAGAGAAAGTGCAAGAATTAAGCGAGCGATGTGCTGTCACTGAGTGAAATGCCACCCGGCCTGTCACATATCTCTACAATATTAATTACACTGTGCCACGCTTCTGAATAATGGAACAGCTCTATTTAACCAGAGTGAATAATTTAACAGCTGCTTGGCCTAGTGTATATAACAGGATCGATAAGCGCCAAGTACAGGTAATGATATTCCAAAGGAAACCTCAAGGAGGAAAGTTGAGTTCACCTGCGCTCAGAGTTAGAGCCCTTCTGGTGTCCGTGTGTGTAGACTTGTGTGTATTACTTATTGTTTGTTTACTGTTGCGTGACATGTAGTTAGGACTAGAATTTGAGTATGTGTGTGTAGCATGTGTGTCAAAGCTAAAGGTTGAGTCTCAACAAAAAAGCAAAGAAATGAGATAGGTACTTCCAGTAAATCTGAGTCCCGTTCATTCATTTCATAAGAAAATCTGGTATTAGCTCTAACTTTGAACTCGCTACCAATTCAGAGCATTTTCAGTTTTGTAAAACTGACAACTGGTGAACTTTTCAGCTACAGGTGATTCGGAGAGTCTGTGTGTATTGGGAGCATTATGGGCTCTAAACATCGTTTTTACACTCTACTCGTAATGCTTGAAGCTGTAAACAGTTCAATTTCTGGGTCGACATCGCAGATGTCAGTGTCGCTTCTCCCTTGACCAATCAAATACAGACGAGACAGTACTTATGATATCAATACCATCAACAAAAGTGGAGGTGAAAACATAAAATTACTGTAAAACCCAGTACTCTGTGATACAACACTGAAAAAGGCAAAAACAAGTGCTCAATAATAGCTCTCAGGTGGCTGTAAAAGAGGTTATGAGTGCCTTTAGAACAAAAAAGAAAGAGAAAGAAAGAAAAGAAAGACGAAAATAGCAAAAAAAACTGCCTATGGACACAGAGCCTTAATGTGGATTTCAAATTTATGTGAGATATACACAAACAACTTACACTTCATTCATGGTGTGCAAGTAAAAACATTTTTTGCAATACTATTTTTTTTTTTAAAGAAAGTGATGCTTCGCAGTCTAAAAATATTCATGTTCGTTCAGATCCTTCTAGATACTCAGCTCTTAAACATTTTTGTTATTTTTGGCCTGAGCTAAACCTTACCCATAACCGTGCCCCATGCCCCATCATAAACCTGATTTATTTTTCAAGAGTGATTTGTAATGGTTTGGAATGCAGAGATGACAGATGACTTTGTCTTGATAGTGGGTGTGAAGGATGAGAAAATGTTTTATGTGACACCCTAGAGGGCATTAGCAAATGACATATTTTCTTCTTCAGTTTGTTGGTCTTGTTGCTATCACCACTGAAGAACAGTTAGTGGTTAATGTTCTCCACCAGAGACTGATCAGTGACTTTCCATTTCTCCTCTTTTAGGCTCCAATAAATGAATTGACAATAAAATCCAATTAAACAGTCCATTAAAAATCCTCAATCAACATCTTCCCTTCATCCTCCTTATGCTGCTGTGTGGCAAAGCAGCATTTCAGCCATTAAGTGTGCACGATTCATGTGTTATGGGACAAAAAAAAAATTACTGCCTATTATTTTAACTTTGTCAGTTTTCACATGCAACCAGTGATGGATGGAAATGAAAGCAATTTCCCCAACCTCATCTGCTCTGCATCCAAAAGATTTAGCTCACAGGGACATTCATACTGCGGTTACGGGATGAGATGATTTGTGAGTTTACGTCACAAATTATTGTGATCTGATGAAGCCTGAAAAAAATGGTAGAAAGAGCAATCAGTGAAGTGCTGTTATAAGTGCTGAAAGAGTTAATAATGGTAGTTTCAACCCTACCACAGCTAAATACTGGTGTTTTACCTGATTGTGTTGCTGTAATAACATAACACTAATTAGCACATACACAATATTTAAAAGAAAACCTTATATACTGTATATACAAGCTTCCGCACACACACAAACACACCCACCCACCTACACACACCCACACAGAATGGTCTCAGCAAACGAGTAAGCTACTCTGTTCACGATTAAACACTGAGAAACCACTGACTGTGAGAGAAGTCTGCTCTCCTGGAAAAGGTTGAAGCCTTAATGGCACTGTCCATATAGTCAATGTGTATTTGTGTTCACATTGTGTGTGTCCCTTAGGTAATAAAGCCCACACATGTGAACGAGTGTGTATGAAAATGTCATTAAGCTTCTGTGTATATTTGTGTGTACTGGTGTGTTTTTGTGTGCATAGGACAGTGTGTTAACTGGGCACAACAACCCCTTTCACAATTAATCAGCCCTGCCATCCTTTCCTCCTTGGGAAATAGATGTAAGCAAAAAGTTAAAAGACTTAATTCATTAATAAATCACACAGTAAATAATAGGTGTTTGTGTTACCAGTGACAATAGACAAGGCTGTATGTAAGCCAAGGGAGGGGGAAGATTTACTCTCCCACGCTGCACATGCTGGATGAGGTAGGACCGCTGAAGCCAATAAATATGCATTGCTAGTGGCTGGTAGTAAAAACAACAGGTACACAAAACTAAGAATAAGGAAAGAAGGGAGGAGGTGAGGCAAAAGAGAATGGGAAGGAGGAAGGTTAGGATTCTTAAAATAAGAAGGTAAGAGAAAAGGTGGTGTGTGAAAACAGAAGCAGAAGAAGGGGAAAGAAGTGTGAGGAGGGAGGAACACAGGTTGGATGCACCGTTTTGTGATGGGAGCATATCAAAGTATGCGTAGTTTTCTGTTTTGGTGGTTTCTGCTAGTTTTGCTGGAAAAGTTTTTTTTTTTCCTGATAGTTATTCATTTCACTGACAAAAACATATTGAACTTTAAGGTGTTTTCACAAAACTAGACCTATTATTCCCATTTCCATCTCAATATTTTAATTCTTGACTCTACTAGGATATAAATCAAAGCTCATATTTAAATTATAATGGGCCTTCTTGCAGCACCTCAATTCCTCTTCTGTCTTTAAATTGTCATTGTAGCTCCTCTCCTGCTAAGGCCACCATTCCTTTAAGTAAGATTGGCTGTGATTGGCTGCCACTCTCAAACAGAAGATCTGAACAGCAGGCATGTGGGGCACACAGCCCGACCAGAGTGCCTGAGATGATCTTTCAGTGCAATTCAGTTCAACTGTATTTATATCACAACAGTCGCCTCAAGGCGCTTTATATTATAAAGCAAATACCCTACAATAATAGAGAGAAATACGTTAAGAAAATGTTTTTACTGATGTCATGAAGTAGAAAAAACTGCATGAAACATAACCTTCCGACTCACAAGGATTACTTGTTCATACTACATTGGCCATGCTTAATACCGGCATTCACTGTAACAGTAAATTTACACGCCAGAAAATAAGGAAGCGCACCAAACGTCCAGTTTAAGTATCACCACTGTGTAAACACAAACAGCATGAGATAGATTTGATGAATGAGAGGCAAAATGCTGTTATTTATATTCTAAATATACCCATTCACAACACATGCTTAACAACATGTAATTACTACAGATTTCCACCCAAAGAGAAAGAGACGGAGGTAATTACATGCACACACAAACTAGTTGCTCTAGCATTTATTTTCCAGCTCAATTTGAACCCTTACAGGCACTGAGCCAAAGCCCACAGCACACCTTCACATCCACTTTTGGACTTGTTTTTCTGTCTTTTGCCAATCACTCCTAATTTTTTGGATTTGTTTCTCTCCCAAATCAACTGAAAGATACATCATCACAGAGAACACTGGCTCTCAATGAGACACTAATTTTAGTATACATCTTTTTGCTTGGAGCCATTTGTATAAGCTGCCGCTTGTCTTTTGTCTTTCAGTTCCTTTTACTTTTTAAACTGTGCAAAATCACTTTTTAACAAAGGTGCAGCACAACAATCACATTCAAAATCAAGAGATGTGATCAGCTCATTTAAGTTTTGTTTGAAAAGCTATTCTAAGGAGGAGTTAAAATCAAATCTCATTTGAAATTTTCTGTTTTTCACTTGATGAGCACCAACTGATTCAATGTTTTAACACTGCAAAGATCATCTTGGTTTTGCTATGCTATGAATCTTGCGGATAAACATCCTCCTGTATTTTCTTCTGTCCAGAAAGGCCACCTTCCACACATTAGTGTAGCTGGAAAAAAATTACATTGGCTTTAATGCTTCTCATATTTACATATAAACACACACACACACACACACACACACGCACACAAGGGCACGTACACGTTCACATCTTGAAATATCCCTCCCTTTCCCCCTGTGGAGATTTCCTTTTTTTTTCCCAGTGACTTTCATTTTTATTAGAGCACTTGGCATCTTATTAAGTCCCATTTGGAGTGTTAATTAGCTGAGCTGCTCTGCTCCGGATGTCTATACACTGAATAAGGTCAAGTCAACACAATGACAAAACCATCAGGTTTCTTCGAGAGCAACTGACAAGTTTAGGCACTGATCGCTTTTGATTCCAGTGTGAGCAGGCCTAGAAAAACAAACAGTGTCTTTCACAAAAGTGAAAGTGACTCAACCAGTAGTGTCCCCTAACAAGGATGTGCTCACAAGAAAGTCAATAGCACTCGCTGTTCCAATGGTTAAAAATCCTGTTTACATTTTTTTTAACAAATAAGGCAGTCCTCGCTCAAATGCAAAGATCAAATGGTTTTGCCAGAAAATCACAGTAAAAGAAAAGACTTGGGAAGTAGACTTCACTAGATGTTTGCAGTATGTGAGCAAAATCTTTGTTTTGCATCCAAAACCTATGAATTTGCACCCCATAGCAAATTGAATGGACCTAATTTATCCTTTTGGTAAAAATGATTGATGAAATGTAGGCTACTGGAAACATTGTGTATATTTTTGGTAATTCAATCATTTGTCTCTCTGTGTTAGTCCTTCAAAAGGCTGGCAACCTATCCAGAGTGCACCCTGCCTCACCCTATGGTAGCTGGGATAGGCACCGGTCCCACCACGACCCTAAATTGGAAGCGCAGAAAAGAATGGATCAATGGATGGTTGGATGGATGAATGGATGGATGGATGGAAGGATGAATAGATAGATGAATGGTGGCTTTTAGAGAGTGAACCTACTGTTAATAAATGTACTTGAAACTGCTATCACTGGCAGACTTGTAGACACTATTTCTACCTAAAACATCTTAGCAGACCAGAGAAAAAGTGAATCCTTTCTCCAGGTACTGAAAAGGTAAAAATGTAACCAAGCTGAAAAATGCCTGCCTTTTTTTAAGTGTAGAAAGCTCACTATCATTTTAATTCAACAGTAGCCTCTTCAGCTGCACATACTGGACTCAGCGATTCCTGATGTTTTCTGTGGGAGTTCTCTAAAGGCCAAGTTTTTAAAAAGTTAATACAAAAAAAAAAAGAGCGCATTGTAATATTCATCACCAAAAAGAGAGAAAAAAAGTATCTAACCATTCAAACTTTTCCTCCAATAAAATCTCTTGACATCCACTACACTTTATGAGGACATTTGTTTCAGTCTCTCTCAGACCAAATTCTCTTTTAGCTGCACCACCAGCACTTACTGTATCATTAGCTTGTGTTGCCATGGCAATTAACAAGACTTATGAATATCAAAGTCACAGAGACAAGAGGCTTATGACTTTCACACAGAAAGATCATTCAACTGACAAATGGATTAATTAAAGCTCGGGCTTACTTATAAAGCTTTGGTTGAATTGTTTCCCCTGATCCCAGACAAACAAAACTGTTTTGCCAACACTAGATATTTCATGTACTTTTACATAGACCTAGAAAGGTTTATTATATATGTATTTTTATTGCGGTGGGAATGTGATATTATTATTAATCATTATTATTCAAGGTGCATTTGTGATTGCAAATGTGTTTACACAATCACAGTATCAAGTATGTGGATCCACATAATTTAAATCAGTAAAGTTTTAGGTAAGGACATGCTTTACGGTTAGAGTTTCTGAGGGTTATCAGCACACTAGCTATCTAGCTTTTAATCAGTCCAAAGTAAAGAGAAAAAGAGATAGTCTCTATAAAAAAAACATTGATTGCCTTTTGCTTTTTCACATTTCTTTCCTTTTTGTGAATGATGTGGTCCTGCTGGTTTTATTGAGCAATGACCTCCAGCTCGCGCTGGGTGGGTTTTTAGCCAAGTGTGAAGCAGCTGGGATGAGAATTAGCACTTCCATGTCTGAGGCCATGTTTCCCAGCTGGAAAAGGTGGAGCGCTCATTGCGGTGTAAGCAGTGATGTGTACTGTACTTCTCTGTTGTGATAAAGGTGAGAGCAGCAAAAACAGGTGGACCTGCGAATTAACTGGTCAATTTGCATTGCCGTCCCTACGTAGGGCCACAAGCTATGGGTAGTGACTGAAAGACTAAGAATATGGATACAAAACACCAGTCTTAGCTCCCTCAAAAGTTTGTCTGTCACTTCTAGAGAGAGGGGGAGAGGAGTTTAGCCATGCAGAAGAGGTTCACAGTAGAACCACTGCTCCTTTGCATCAAAAGGAGCCATGAGAGAGGTTTGGAGCATCTGACTAGGATGCCTCCCGGATGCCTCCTAGGTGAGATGTTCCAGTCATATCTATGAGGAGTCCCTGGGGCATAACCGGGATAAGCTGGAGAGATTGTCTCTTGGTTAGCTAAAAAATGCCATGAAATCCTTGAAAAGTGCAGGTGTTGGCTGGATGAAGGTGTGTCCGTGGGTCTATTTACACATGCCTTGTACCACACCCTGGCATGATTGTCCCCAATAGTCTGCGCACACAGACAACCGATCTGGGCTCGAGTAGGCTCCAGTTTGTTTCATCTCCCCTCTCCTAGGTGCTCAATGTCTTTTTCTCACATGCACCCACACGATGTTGAAAAGCACTCTTGCGGAGCACGGTGATGTTCAACATTTTGGGCTAAATGCAGCTCTGTGAAACACTATCCTCTCACACATTTGTCAGTTTCTCAATAAAGTGATTTTCACATATGCAGCTGTTGTTGAGGGAACGTTCCTTCCTCGGGCACAGTTAACAATCCCACTACATGTGTGCCATGCCCATGTCCAGCTGAACTCCAACCGGGACCACCTCTGTAAAGAAGCCAGACCAAGGTTCTCTTAACCATACTTGGATACAGCATACAGTAACCACACTTCTCAAACCAGATGAACTTTAGAGGTCAAATGTGCTTGAGCACGGTACAGAATACCTAGTATGACTACTCTACTCTGGACTGCTGCTCTTGGTGACTCACAGAAGTAGAAAATTGATAGATGATTAAAATGTGAATGTTAACTTTTGAGTTTGTTAGCTCAAATACTGTTTATCTACCAAATACACTGGTCTTAAACTAATATAGATCCTTATCAAACCTTGGAAAGAAAGGAGGTTGAGTGAGTTTTTGTTGAAATTCACTTTAGATACAAAATTCTTGGTGCACTGTACTGCCAAAAATGTGCCTCTGTTTTTTTTTTAAAGCCTAACCTGTATCATAGAAATGGGGTGGGGGGAAAAAGAAACACCTCTCAGTATGCAATATATAATTTAATAGGGCATGAAACTGCAGCCTTTAAAATTACAAGAGAGCTGAATCATCATGTAAAACATTTGCAACAAAAACTGAACATTATAGGATTTTTTCTGCTTGATTGAATTAGTTTGAGCTGTGCCGAATAATCGTGCATCTAAGTGCAGATAATAGGTACACTCCAGATATTGCGGTGCTGTGCTGTTATAGCTATATGCTGGAAGTCTGGGCAGTGAAAGTACAGTATGTGAACGATTCAGAGAACAAATGGTGTATATGAGGCTATGCGTGTTTCTGTTTGTGTGTGTGTGTTTTTTTTGGTTTGTTTTTTTACTCTTTTTGGATCTGCTGAGTGTATAAGCAGAGCACATGGTGAATAATGAGCCTATTACAACCACAACAGACCACAGAACACTGCCTGTTCTCATTCAATAATGTGTGTGCATGCTGGTGTGTACAGTAGCATGTGTGTATTGTGTGTGATCCTTTTAGTCAATATACTTGATGGACCCTTTCTCTATATTTTCTCTGTGAAACACTCCTGCAGGAGCATCACAGGTAATTCAATATTCACTTTATGGAATGAGTCCCGTGGTCAATTGGTAAACTTGCTTTGTTTGGTGTGTGGGTGTGTGTGTGTGTGTGGGGGGGGGGGGGGGGGTGTGGGGGAGT
>VOQK01009491.1:4642-15107 GCA_015052645.1 Benitochromis conjunctus | reverse complement strand
TTAAAAGGGAGGGGGGGGGGGGGGGAGGGGGAGGGGGGGAGGGGGAGAAGAAGGGGGGGGGGGGGGTGAGAGTAAGTGAGCAGGAGGTGGAGAGGAAATGTTTTATTCCCTCCCTCTAAAAGCTTTTCATGCTGGCAGACAAGCCCCTGACCTTTCCCCTTACAGGCAGTGAATCTGCTTTATTATCTGCACTGCAGCCACGTCCCTTCAGGTCATCTCAATATTGTGCTCAGTGCATGCACATGCTTTTATACATGGCTCCTTTTTGTCATGTGGTCAGCTGGTTGTACTTAGAAATCAGGAAGATTATATAACGTTGCTTTTGTCCTCAGGTGAGTCTGGTCTTGGGAAATCAACTCTCATCAACTCCCTGTTCCTGACTGACCTTTACTCCAAGGACTACCCTGGGCCGTCCCAGCGCATCAAGAAGACCGTGCAGGTGAGCGTATTCAGCTTTTTGCCCAGTAAATGAGTCCTGTGAGGTCTAGGTCACCATTGATGATAAGATCTGTGACCTTAACCCCCGTTCCCTTTACACGTTACATCATATTTGATTTCTGGGTTTTAAAATTAGTTTTATAACTAAAGCACATTTAAAAAATACTTTTGAACTAAGTCTACTTTTCTTTTTAAGCATATAGGGTTATATATATCTAATAACCCATGGTAGTGTTAAGTCTCACCCGAACCCTATATTTCCCTTGGGATAAATAAAATAACCAATCAATCAATCAATATGGGTTAGACCTCAGTTGTCATTACAGGTCATTTTTAGCATAAGAGTCAGGTCCAGTGTAGAGATGTTTTGAGTTTTTGTTAGTAGAGTCTCTGTACAACCTCATGTCTTCTTATAGTTTGGCATTTATTTAGTGATATAAACAAAGCCACTATATGTGCTGTGACTTTAAAATCACCATTCACCTTTTTCCTGCAAGAGTTTGATTGATGTGGATTTCTCCTACGTTCTAAATTCCAGCAGCGACAGCAAATACTGGGATGAGCTTTAGGAAACCATAAAATGAACAGATGTCTTACAAGAAACTGTGGGTTCTTAAACCAGTTTGGAGGGAAAAAGACTTGTTAATAGAGACATTTTTAGTCCTCCCACAGCCGTTGCTCAAGGCATTTTGTTTTTGTCCTCCATTTGTCAGTTACATTCCAGTGTCAGTGATATCTCCTAATATCTAAAAAGAAATTATTCACGTAGTACTCATTCCCTCGGAAAAAGGATCAACTGATTTAGATTTCTGGGTGTTAAAAGTCAGCGTCACTGTGACCACGCCTTCGTTCCATTTTTGTGAACACCATATGAGCCCGTGAAAGCAATCTCATTCATTCTGGCCAGCAAAAAAGTGTATTTGAGCGTGAGGGGGAAACTATTTGAATTTGGTAGTTGTTCTGGTGAGCAGTTCGGAGACCCTTGTGAAGCTCGTGGTTAAGTCTCAGTGTTTGCAAGCTTGACCTCAGTGTGAGGTCCATCTAAACTATAAAGTGTGAAGAAGAAAAAAAAAAAGTCAGGTATGGTTAAAGTCGACAGAGTGCAGGCCAGAAACGGAGAATGTTCACCTTCAAAGTAAAAGTTGTGCCTTTTTGGACGATTTCGAATTACCTCAAGAGCTGTTGGAAAATTCAAAACTCTAATCTGAGCTTAAACTACAAAATACGCATCCCGTATATGTAGAAGTCAGACCAGTTATTAAATGCAATTTTTTTTTTTTCTTTCACCAGTACTTTCAAAGTCTGAATTGGTGTCTTCAGTAAAGAATCATGACAGATAAGCACAGACACTTAAAGAGATGAAGGTTCATGTTTTCTGACAAATTAATTGAGAACATCTGGCCGTTCTGAAGGGTTTTCTTGCTCCGGCGTTATCGGCCACGTTTGTTGAAATTGACATATTAGTGGGGATTAAAGGCTAAAGAGGGGAGCGAGATTCTGCTGGGGAGGAACGAGTATAACGGAAAAGGAGAACGAGAACGCAGGATGGTGGAACTACGAGGCAAGCAGTAAGGCCGCAGGACCTAGTTTTGTCCTTTTATGGTAATGGCAAATTGAAGAGGAGGAGGGAGACTGCATCTGGAGTAAAAGGGGCAAAGGAGAAACAGTTTGGGAAAGAGGAAAAAACAGAAGATGGAGATGTGGGACAATGTGATGAACTAAGAAGGAAAGAGATGAGATGCAGGTAGCAGGAGAAGACGGACAGAAGCAACATGGTGAAGAGTGAGGAAAAGATGGAGCTTTGTGTATATAAACCTCGAGCAGGGTGATGGGGTAGATGTGACGAGGGGAGAGACAAAGAAGAAACAGGATCGGGGCTGAATTTCCCCCTTGGGTCTGAGAGGGTCAATAGCAGGGCAGGAATGTTCCCATGAAATGTAACACCCTCCTACCCCACCCTCAACCACTGCTTAAAAATTCATCTCCACACGCCACTTTGCACTATGATTCGACTCCCACTGCCACATTATTGTTGTCTTTTCACATGAACGCAAGCAAGCATCAGCCACACATCCATACAGCACACACAGCGGCCTTTTTCTAAAAGGTGCACACTCAGTTGGTCTCTTATGTGGCCAGAAGTGCTTCAAAGATGCAACGTGAGATGGATGTGTTCATGAAGTTTGACCCCGACAGACACAAGGTCGAGAGCAAACCACTCCAGGGTGGTGTTGGGCTTATGATGTGTTTTAGCCATGTGCTTAACAAGAATAGATCGAGCAGCTAGAAGATGTGAACTTTTCTCTTGCATGTATTTTGATTGCACGGTTTTTCCAAGTTTGAAGATTTCCATATGGGTATGTCATAGGGGAAAATTCCATATACTGGGATTAATGTGAACCTAACAGTTACAACTCTAAGCGGGTGGCTGGCAGCCGAGTGGATGAGAGAGGTTAAAATGTTAATCAAGACACAACCGCTGTTTGTGCTTTACTGTTTTTGGATTTATTTATCTTTTTTATTCAGTGGAGGTGAACATCACTGTATGATTCAGATGTACGTTAGAACCATCTGCAGAAGAAAAAGTTCCCATGAAATTGGCATTCAGTAGGTTTGATTGTGTGAAGCCTTTGGTGGATGGTGAAAGTGTAGACAGACAGGAAATGCATGGAAAGGAATGAAGCAAAGGTTAGACAAGTCAGGATTAAAAGCAAACACAGTTGGATAACAGATGTTTTTCTTTGCCAAAGGCCCAGCCAGCCTCGGCAGCATTCTGGAAAATAGGGACCTGTTAACTCACACGAGGCTAACAGTGAGCCATATTTTCCATAATGGAGAAGGCTACGGTATTTTTATATGACACTTTGACTGTGGTAGTCCTCCTGGTCACAGTGTAATCTGCTCTCCAAAACTCTTAACAAATGAGAACTTTATGTCAAATGTTGTCTAAACGCAAGGAGAAGTCAAGTCAATAACTGCGCATTTACCATTAAACAAAAATTAGTAAACTGGACTTAAGTCGATGTTGGCTTTTAGCCTTTGGCAAATTTGAATGCTTTTTAATGCATAAATTAAGTTACTCATTCCTTTTTTTAGTGCAGCTGGAGGTAACCAACCAACTTTATCTGGCAAAACAGAGATGACCGAGTGCCAAAGATGCCCAAAAGTAATCTCAAGTTAAACCTTATGTTGTAAATATTGGATTTTAATAGAGTCCAGCATAAATATGTGTGCAGTCAGGACAGGCATTGGCAGCTTAGACATCTTTACCAAAGACTTCATCAGGCCTGAAAATGTGTCTTTGAACTTAAAATAACAATGTTGCTCCATTCAGACCGAGGTGCATAAAAACAAACACACACACATTTAATATTCAGTAGTTCAATGATCCACCCTAACCTTATGCTTTAGAGGCTACACAGCATTTTTTGTAGGAAGTTCTGCGTGACAGATACATACCACAGAACTTATTTCATGAACAGCACTGTCTGACTATGGCAGGATGATTCATTCAGGTTTTACACGTTTAGTAAACAGACCTGAGATCTGCGAGTCCTTAGGTCAGCTCGCAGTCTCTTGAGGAAACCCATTTAAACCTCTGTATCTTACTGTGAGTCTGCCTTTGACTTCATACATAAAATGAACATACAGATTTCAGATCTGTATGTAAGACCAATATTAACACCATTTTGGGTTTTTAATTGCAATGCATCTATAATACGTACTATAGTCTGGGAAACTTAAACTCTGTGAGATGGTTTGCTATTTCAATTTAAAGTAAGTAAAAAGGAATCACGCCATTGACACTTCTAAATCTGTCAGTTTCTGAAGAATACAGGACAATCAATCAAAGTGCTGTTCATTTTCACCTTTTGATTTCCTCATTATGCTTAAATGTCTCCACTGCATCAATCTGAAAGTCCTGTTCATTTTGTCACGTTCGATCGTACTGCATACTAAATTATAAGTAACGGGAGCCGTTCAGGCAGCGGTGATTCTGCATCTTTGTGCAGGTCTGTTGTAATCCAGACGACGCACCAAGGCGATGCTAAATTTACTCTGTTTTGACGAGACTGAAAACATTAAGAAGCTTTTGCTTCAAGCCCTCTCTCGCTCCATTGCATTCATCATACCTCATGTGAACCCCATGAGCGCAACGTGGGCAACCAGGCTCTCCTCCAAGTAGCAGTTAGTGTGCATGCATTGGAAAGGAGCTGCTGTGGTCTGAGGCTGAGAGACCGGGTCAGAGTATTTATATTGCAGAACAATCTCCCATGTTTTGTCGCTCGCTCACATTCCCCACAGATCAGATTTCTTTTAAATGATGGTGTTGAGCCTGACGGCATTTTTGAGGTTTTCTCCCAATCTGTTTTTCTTCGCGGAAACGGTGGAAATGGCAGATTTGGTTTTGAGAAGGGCTGACATGTCATGCACAAACACTTACAATACAAACACACACTTTAGCACACATGGCTGGCTGCACAATTAAGCTCAGATATGTAAAAATGACTGTGGTGCGTGATATATATATATATGCTCAGCTGTAAAGTCAGACAGATTATCTGAAGGTTTGTGGAAGCTAAAGAATGTTTGTGTTAGAGCGAAAGGGCTGTAGTTTGAGTTAAAGGGGTGATCCTAAAATAACTAGATGGCCCTGTGAAACTATGCGGCGAAGTGGGGGAACAGCTGGCGAGCTTCAGGAAATGGACGGATCTCTGGGACTGAATGGGAATGTATGTGACTGCAGACTGAGGTGAACAGTTTACAGTGACAGCTTCACTTTTTAGGAAATCTAATTAAACATTAAATTTCAAATCAGCTGCACTGAGTTAACACCAAAACTCAGTGTGCATACATCCCTGTTGTGTAAAAAGGCTTTCATACAGTGCACTCATGACATGCCATAGAGTGGATGTAAAGATGGGAGAAGAAACGTCTACACGCCTTTATCATCTGCTGCACTCTCCAGTATGTGTAATAAATATTATTTCTATCATAAAATTCACTTTTTGGCTCGGCTTAAAAATACCTCCATGCTCTATTTTTATCCATGTTTAATCACTGACACGAACAGGAACACTCTATGAAACCGGTCTATTAATGTAAAGTGAAATAAATGGAGCAAAGTCACATTCTTTGGCAGATCAGCCGACATAAGTGACACACACGGCCAATTGGTAAATCCCATATTTGGTGCTCTGTTTGAGTTTGTTTAGAATGCCCACATGTGCCGGGCAGTGGCAGAACGCTATCGTGCCTTTTCACCAAACAAACTTCAGTCTACAGTGTTTTTAATGAAACTGCACAGAGAGTTGCAGTTTCATTGAGGAGTTGCAGTTTTCAATGGAACTGATACCATGCGCAGTGAGGAAACTGACCAGTTTAGCTGCAATCAGCTGATCTCAGTGCCAGCACATATCAGCTGATGGCTCAGATGGTACGTTTTTACACATCCATTTGACACTACTCTTCATTTTTTCAGCATGCCCACAGTTGTTGCATGTGCAAGCCACTTTGCAACCCATCATCACCTGGATCCTTTCACGCTGTATCTCGCTGAACCAGTGTCATACTGATGTCTATTTCGTGCTGTGCTGGGTCTTGCGGTTGCCCCCCTTGCCTCTATGGAAATCGCACTCTTCTTTTGAAGATGGTGGTTTCGACTGAAGTAGCATTTGTTAATTTCTGACCAACACACACACAATCAGTGCTGAGAGGAAGGAAAAGACCTTCACTCTATTTCTACACACATTCAACCAGCAGATCGGTTTCCCTGCATCTCCCAGCAGGCTGTGTGGGAGAACCTGCAGTGCAGTGTATGTAGTCCAACATGTGTGGGCAGATACATGCTGTCAAATTTATATTATGAAAGTGTGACGTTATTGCAGCTAATGGAAACACTTTATAAATACTGTAAGGTAAAGCTGATATTCCCAGAGTTCTGAATGGTGTGAATGTTTGTGTTTCAGGTGGAGCAGTCAAAAGTGTTGATCAAGGAGGGAGGGGTCCAGCTGACGCTCACCATCGTGGATACACCAGGGTTTGGAGATGCAGTGGACAACAGCAACTGGTGAGCAGTGCCCACGATGAAATCCGCAATTAGATCCTGCCAAGCAATCATATGCTCTTTGTTATACAGTCCACTCCCTCTGACATCATCTTTCCATGTTCCCAGCTGGCAGCCCGTCATAAATTACATCGACAGTAAGTGCGAGGACTTCCTGAATGCAGAGTCGAGGGTAAACCGCAGATCCATGCCAGACAACCGAGTGCACTGCTGTCTATACTTCATAGCGCCCTCTGGACACGGGTGGGTGCTGAATAAGATGATATAATAAGATGCAGAAGATGTAACTAAGAAACATGAAGTGTTCTAAAGGGGGCAGTGATGCTGTCTGCATAGAACTGGATAGGATGTACTGTCTGTCTCATAAAAGAGGAGGCTGCCAGCCAGTATCTGTGACCCACATACAAACCAGTTCTGCTCATGCTCAGTAGAGTCTCCTGATCTCCAGCACTGAATCACCCAGTCAGAGTGGAGACTCACAGCAGCTCACAGGAACAGAGCTTTTATCTCAGACACGTCATACTCTGTCTTACCTTAGTGTGTGTGTGCGCGTGCGTGTGTGTGTGTGTGTGCACCTCTCAGGCTTAGACGCTGCATCTAAACCTGCACAGTTGATTGGGATGCAGTGTGTTTACAATGACACTAATGTGTTAAATATTTCAACAGCCAAAAGCATAAAGTGTGTGAAACATGTTGCTGTCTGTGAATGTGGAAACACAATCTGACACTTTCTGATCATTTTAGCTCAGCTTGAAATCCTTCCATGCTGCACCTTATTAAGGCAGTGACAAAAATAGGAGCACTTCAAAGACAGGAAACCTGTCTACGAAAATAAACCGTCTTCAATCGAACATCCAGCAAAGTCGAGCTCAGTTACAGTCCTGTCAGATCAGCTGCAATCAGTGCCCTCCTACATCAGCTCAGCGGATACCCTTCTAGACATCAGATGGGCAACTCTCACATGGGTTTTTATATTGAGGCTGCTTTAGTAGTTGTTTTAGTTGTTCTACATCAGCAAGCTGTTTAGAATCCAACTTCACCTCAGGAGCACATTTCATGTGGTTTCTGTCTACATCAGTGTCATATTATTGTCATTAATGCCAGCTTTATTCTGTGCTGGGGCCTTCCTGCTACTGTATCCTTTGGCTTTAAAGTTATACAGAAGGAAGGATATGGAGCACAAAGACACGTGTTCCAGATATAATTTACTCCAGATAGAAATGACAATCTTTCTTGAACTATGAGAAAAGCGCACCGGCAGTTGCTTTGGAACAGTCTCCAAGGAAAAGTTCATTAAATGTTAAATAAGCCAGCCTTAGCTCTCCCCTTAATGTGTATTCAGCACCTTCTGTCTCCAACATAAAGAAGATGATTGATGCTTTTCTCCTTTTCTCCTCACCATTGAGAGACAAACCATGTAATTGGTTGTGAGCAAACGATAGAAGGTCACCCTGCAACTGTAGACGCACATTTTTGTTTTCTTCGTGCAGCAACTGCTGCAGTTTGTTTAGCATCAATAACACAGGTCAGATTGTAACATGTGAATTTCACAACTCAGGTACATCATCATGAATGGTTCTGCCACACCACAACTCCTTGTGTTCTTTGAGTGGTGTTGTAAGTTTAAAGTCAGTAAAGTGTCCACTTCACTGAGAAGATGCTTCACTTAATTACGCTTTTACTGTCACCCCAGAGGAATTTGCCTACATTTCTAAGCAGACTCTTTACCACTTTTAAATGATCTGCAACAAGCTCCAGAAGGCCAGTTTCCACACTGCTGCCTCCAAAAGTCACTCGCATGTGGCTGTAAAATCTGAAATCCTATAAATCCTGCGTTAGAAGTAAACTGCATACTCATTTCCAGACATCTCCTCTCTGTGATGTTTTAGTTCCCCGGGGTAACTAGAAGAGTTCTGACAGCGAGTCCGGCCTTCTGTAGACAAAGTGCCGCTCATGCTGGTTTGATAAATCGGCATCAGTGTGTGGGAGATTTAGGATTTTGGCTTCACAGAAGTGCCCTTCGAGTCTCCTGCTCTAACCAGACACTCTGACTCCAGTATTATCTGGGGCTGCCTTCACTCCAGCTCTCCTCTGGTGCAGCAGCATTATATCCAAACCTTTCCTCGCTCGCTCCTCTGAGCTGCTGAGCCGCCCAGCAGCTGTTTTGCTATATAAAGTGCATTCATGTAGACGGTGGTAATTCATTGAGCTGGTAGAATAACTTTATTAGAATTTTGAATGTAATGCTAAACTTATTGTGCACAATTCTATTTTACGTTGACTTGTTTTTCCCAGACAACATAAACTGCATAATGAGCCTTTAACCAGCACATTGTGCGTGGGGCTATTTAATATTATACTCAATTTACTATGAATCCACTGACACTGACATAGTGGGCTTATAGAGTTGTTAGCTTTGGTGCACCAAAGCTAACACTGTAAACAAACTGGGAGAAAACAAAAATGAATGATGGCATCAGCTGTTAAGTGAACTGCACTCATTCTGTTGCAGTGAGACATTCACGACAGTCCTTCTATAATATGTTTGTGATGTCATTGGGAATTTCACATAAGGCATTTCCCAGCTATATTTTGGAAAGGGGTCCCAGAAGGGTCAAGGTTATGGACTCTGTAACATGAGGAGTGGATCCTAATGGTCACCTTGAATTCATTTCTACGTTGGTGGCCTCAGTATTTCCCTCCTCTGTTTTAATCTGACTTCTATGTATTGTATGTCATGTACATTGTACAAGAACTAGGACAAGAGTGTTTATACTATATACCTAAATGTAAAATGACAGCAAAGTAGACTCTGAAGCCATCGCAGTGTTTGTTTTGTTGTCCTCATGTGAAGATTGTATTGGAGTGTGTTGTTCTGGTCATTTGTTGGCAGTACTGAGTAGTGGACTTGCTTTGTAAGCCAGTGTGAGCTGGCGTTGCTCACTGAGGAAGAGTAGGGGCAGCAGCAGAGAGGATAAGTGAACATCCTTTAGGATTTTGGCTGAAAATTTGTCCAACATCTGTAACACAAGTTACTGCACAGGCAACTGAGAGTGTCGAGGACGGTCGCCATTTTGAATTTACATTCAGAATTTGTCAAAAGCGAGTATTTAATACGTGAAAATCTTCCACTCTAACAGTTGATGATACAAATGTGGCCTTCAAGACTGACAGTGTGCCCGCACAGCTTGACATTCAGAGGTGAACACCCTGTGGCTCCCTGACAGTCACTTACTGTGGGCGACATGTGTTGCACAGTTTTGTGTGGCCCTCTGCTGGCGACCCACTGGACTGCTGTGAACTAAGGAGGCACACTGTGGTGTTTTCTTTAGATTCAGTCTTGTGAGTTAATTCCTCATTCATGTGGTGAGTCACCCGGCCAAATACAGCTGCTGACCCACTTAAAATAATTGAATCATATTCAACCACAGCTTCATGGACAGACAGACAGAGCAGTGCCACACCAGCCCCAATGAACTGTATTTAATTTAGAGTTTCATGGCTGCTGCATTTCAGCATTTTCCATCCTCTAGTTTTCTGTAGGTATTCAGCTTCTGAGAGTAACGAGAGATCCAGCATGCAAAGGGACGAAGCAAATATTTATCTAACGCAAAGTCTTCAAAGGAAGATGGATTATTCTCTCAGCACATGATGAGCATCCTCAGCCAGTAGCTGTCTGTCCTCCTTATGCTTTTCCTTCTCTGTCTCCTCTTCAGTCTAAAACCTCTTGATATAGAGTTTATGAAGAGACTCCATGACAAAGTCAACGTCATCCCCCTTATTGCGAAGGCTGACACGCTGACCCCCGAGGAATGCCAGCTTTTCAAAAAACAGGTATTTCTGCACATTTGTGTCACATTGCTGGTTACAGATGCTAACTAAGGCATACTGAGAAACAGAGTTGTTCCATATGTGGCATCTTCTTTAGTTTCTACGAGCAGCACATACAGTGGCTTGCAC
>VOQK01009489.1:2612-15007 GCA_015052645.1 Benitochromis conjunctus | reverse complement strand
GGGGGGGTTTGTTTTTTTGGGGGGGGGAGGGGGGGGGGGGGGGGGGGGGGGGGCTCGCATTCAGCGTGCCCTCAAAAGGCTGCATCTCAACAATCGCCCTACGGCTCAAGGACTCAGCGTCACACCTTCAGCAGGGCTAAGTCATGTCACAGTGTTACATCATTATTGTAACATGCTGCCTTTGAGTGCTATCATTTTTTTTTTTTACAACTGAATTAGAGGATAGCAGAGCGCCCGAGATACTTTCCACTGCTTTCTCAAACCTGTGAGCGCGTTTTTCTCCTTGTTGCCGCCTCTTGTGATTCATACCACAGCTTTAAGAGCTGGTCCATTGATCTCACTACAACTTGTTTCCTGATAAATCAAAACTGCTGAGTAACAAGATTTCCCTTTCCCTTTCTTATCAGATCCACTCCTGTATTTTGCATAGTATCATGATTTTGATTCCAATAATATATTATTCAGTGAGTAGATATTAAAAAATGTGAGAAGCTGGGTTTTTAGCTCTTGGCTGGCAGATTTTTAATTTTTTCCCAGAAATCTTGCAATGAATGCAGAGAGGTTTGTCATGTTGCGATAAAAGCATGGGATTGTACGGGTCATGGTTTGCTGCTCAACAGCTGTGGAGCTCAGTGTCTCTGGACATGTCTGGCATCATGCCCCAGCTGGCACATTGCAAAATGCAAATGTACACTTGCATATTTACATATGCACACTTGCCCACACATTTGCACACACACACAAATACAGTTTTCCCTTATTAAATAATGTCTTAGTGGTGCTCTGCCAGCTCCGTGTTTGCAGTGTCGCCAGCTCTACCTGACCTGACCTGCCAGAAACGACATAGGTAGAGTGTGGATTTGACACACCTGTCAGATTTGGCAGACCTGAGCTGGCTGTGACTGAGAGGCAGAGACAACTGCCATCATAAAGGTCTAAGGGAGGGAAGAAACATGCACAGTGAAAAAAAGAGTTGGATTTAAGAGGGAGACGAAGAAGCACAAGATGAATCACTCGGAGTCAAATGGCAGCAGAGCCAGGAAATGAGACCGAGAGATCGGAGAAAGCATTCAGCTGAGACTTGTGAAGTACCGGACACTTGTGGGACTACCTGTTTATCTGCACCCTCAAGTAAGATATTTGATGTTTTGAAATCGGGCTCCTGTTTGGACACACAACTGCCACTGAAGGTCAATAATTCCAATAAATTCTCCACAGTGGGGACTACATTATGGAGTTAAAAACAGACATTGTGTCTAAAAATGTGTGAGCATAAGATGAGACGGTGAGTTGTTACCTTAAACTGCCAGCGGGCTGCAGTAGCAGTGTGTCCATCTGTTGATGTAGCTGGAGGCTACGGCCTGTTGACTGATGATGTTCTACAGGAGACACATTAACCAGTTCACACAGATGACTGAATCAGCTTCATCTAAGCTACGCGAGCACGGCTAATGATGGCAAAAATGAAAAGGCAAAAGGTTGAGTTTTCGAAGAGCAGTGCAGTGTTATGACTAGATGTGTGACTTGTCAGCTTTTAAACTCTGCTCTTGCTCTTCATTTGAAATAGTTCAGAGACTGCAGTGTGCAGTAAAGGCAACTTCATACCTGGTTATCGCAGCACTGCTCATCGGGCCGTTGTTATTAGTCTGACAGAAAGCTCTCATTATGACTTCTGTTAAGAAATATGGCTCTTTAACTCTAACATGGGTCATGCGCCGCATCTTGTAAATGTTCAGCACTACGGTTGCACCAGTAGCCCCTGCAGCCAGTCGCACGTTTAGCCTGGAAACTCAGATTTGTTAGTGAGATCATGAAAGAAAAGATATAGTTATGGGTAAAAAGTTGGTTCTTGGTAGGTTATTAGATGGGAGTCTTAAAACCCCCCTGAGCTTACCCACCTGGGTGAGGATCCTGACCATCCCTCCAGCACAATTAACTGATTATGATCTTCTCTCCCTCTCTCTGCCACTTTCTATCAAATCTCTCTCTTCACATTTTTCCAGTTTTTCTTTCCTCTCATCCTCTTCAAACTGAGGAGCGTTCCACTGTTTGTCATGATGACACAATCTCACACAGTCCTCCATCTCTGTTTTCCTTTTTCCAGCCATCTCTAACTCTGTCTGTCTCATTCTCCCTGACACGTTCGCCGACAGAGAGAGAATGCCGTTCCTCCTCTCTCTTTCTAAGGTCCCTCATTACCTCTCTCACACTTTTCCACACTCGCTCAACCTATCCACCCGTCTCACTGTGGCTCCTGGTCTTTCTTCTCTTCTCCTCATTTACTCTGGGTTACAATGTTGAGATTAGGTTGTCGATGCCATTTTGCTTCTCAGTGCTTCTTCATTGTTTTGGACTCTCTCTCCCTCTCTCTCTGAGTCCCCTTTCTCTTTGTTGTTTCGGACTCTGTTCTTTGTATTGCTGACCTCTGACCTTGAGGAGTCACCTTGGATAATGGGCAAAAAACAAGCAAGCCTACAGACCTGTACTTCAGGGCTTATTATTTACTTATCTGTCTGTCTGTCTGTCTGTCTGTCTGTCTGTCTGTCTGTCTGTCTGTCTGTCTGTCTGTCTGTCTGTCTGTCTGTCTGCAGCTGGTGGCCCAAGGTCGGTTTGGGGTGCTGAAGGTTCCTCTGGGCTTCATTAAGGTCCTAGAATGGGTGAGTTCATCAGACCAACAGCTGCACCACAAAAACTGCAACGGCAGCACAGATGCACTGCATCCTCCAGAGCTTTTGAGGACTTATAACTCCTGGAGCTGAGTTCACGTTCCTGTTTAAAGCTCAGAAACATCATAGGCAGTTTAATGGTTCACCATACGGGAAAGCACCAGTATCATTATATGAAGAGTTTATGCACATCTGCATAACACAAGGCTTTGTACACGCACATGAAAGACACTTTTATGGTTTATATCAATATATTTTCAGTTTGTTGTAGAATTCTGAACGCTGCTTTTATGATGCAGACTTTGGTTTTAATGAGCAAGCTTACTTGTTACACAGAAACTGTAGATCCCAACACACAGCAGGGGGCGCTGTAGGGAGAGGGTGGTGGCTTTAAACGTTTTCTTATCCTTCCTCTTTGAGGAAAAGACACCGGTTTACTGCAGATTCAGATAACTTTATTTATGTTTAAGTTATTTCAGAAAAGGGGGGAAAATCTGACTGTATTTTAAATAATTTAACTTAATAACTTAAAATGATGCGCTGATGTCTTTTTGCAAACACTGAGGTTCTCCCTGGTCTGACACCAGTGTTTTTTACTTGGACCCTTTTTCTTCTGAACTCTTTATAAACTGCAAATAAGAAGGATTCAATTCAATTTTATTTATACAGCGCCAAATCACAACAACAGTCACCTCAAGGTGCTTTATATTGTAAGGTAGACCCTACAATCATATGACCCCCCAAGCAAGCACTTTGGCAACAGTGGGAAGGAAAAACTCCCTTTTAACAGGAAGAAACCTCCGGCAGAACCAGGCTCAGGGAGGGGCGGCCATCTGCTGCGACCGGTTGGGGTGAGAGAAGGAAGACAGGATAAAAGGAGACACTCAAACTACAGTACAGCCTTTATAAGCTGCATTACATAAAAGAAGTGCAGTGCTGTGCAAAAGTCTTGGGCCACCCCACATTTCTTGGAGCCAAAGTAGTTCTCCCGGCTTTCTGAAGCTTTTTTCTGTGAACATCGGACTTTTTCCCCTTACCTGACCATTTTCAGAGGAATGTTGTTGTTTGTTTTAAGCTAATTAACACATACATATGAATTATTCAAGCATAAAAATGCACTCAACACAAGGAATGAATCAGTGTTGTATCTATACGTAACACAAAACTTAGCAAAGAGCTAATTTTAAATTGCATCTTTAGGCAGTTTGTTGCTTGCAGCGTGTCACAAAAATACGTTTGTTCCTGTTTATTTAGTTGAATCTACAAGAAAATTTCAAAGAAAAGTTTGACAGACTAAAATTTGGATTTTTGCACCAACTGCTAAAAGGCCAATTGTCACAATGATGTCAGAGATTCTTCAGTATTCAGATTTTAATTTGTCGCGTTGTCAGAGGTTTTCTTTTCCACTGTAGGAGCTGAATTAATTTGCCAAAAGTACAAAAGCCCTGAGTGACACTCTGATCCAACTTATTATTATGAGCTGAAGACACACAACAGACAAAATGGAGAAACAACAGGCTGAAATAAAGAGGCTTCAATGGGATTGTTCCTTCAGTGACCACAGTGAGCACGCCTACAATCCGTGCATCAGTTATCAGTTATTTTATTTATACGTTTATGGTTTGAAAATGTTAACTTTTTTGAGTGTCACTGTTAGTTTTAGTCTTTTTAATTCTTTTTCATTTTTAATTATTATTGGAAAGTCAGCATTCCAATAAAAACACAGAATGTTTTGTGGAGGGATTAAATAAGTTTGTGTCTTTCTACTCCTTTTTGAACATGTTATTATGATTGGTTTGTTTTTCTTATATATTTTTTTTCTTTGTTATATCATTTTAACATGTTTAAAATAAAGCCACCAGTCCTGCTTTTAGTGCAAAAGTAAAAATAAAATGCAGAGGCCTACTGTAGCGTAACTCAGTTACCTGCAGCTCAGGGTCACCTGCAGCCCAGGGTCACCTGCAGCTCAGGGTCACCTGCAGCCCAGGGTCACCTGCAGCCCAGGGTCACCTGAGCCCGCTCTGACTGTGAGCTGTTACCACAGCTGGTGATGTGTTGTTGCTCTTTCTTCCAGTTCTTCGCCATCTTTGCCTTCTCCACCTGTGGCGGTTATTCTGGGATGTTCAAGATTGCGGTGGAGTGCCAGAGCTGGGCGCAGAGCGACCTGAGTGTAGAGGTGGAGTTTGAGTATCCCTTCAGGTCAGAACAAAACAAACTGTGAACTGAAACTAACTTTGACCTATTTAAACTTCTTTCACGGGGTTAGAGGGTGCAGCACTATCCCGGTTCATTTAAATGATGTCAGTCTTTTTTTCTTTTTTTTTTGTCCCTTTCATGGTTCTTCAAACCTTTGAGGTGTTTTGGGCTCATTTGGGCATTTTTGAAAGGATGGTGTGACTGTCAGAGCCCTGAAGTTATTATCTGCGTGTCATTTATTGTTTATCACTTTGGTGAAAGATCACCTTCATTAATAGCAAACTTTAAACTCCTCCTCTGTCAGACTCCACCAGGAGTATTTTGATGTCCCCACCTGTGAGTCTGGGAATAAAGAACAGATTTTCCTGGTTGGTGACTACTCCTCCTCGGCCGAATTCTTTGTCACCATCGGCGTCTTCGCCTTCCTGTACTCTACGGCAGCGCTCAGCATTTACGTCTTCTTCTTCGAAAAGTACAAGGAGAACAACAAGGGCCCACTGATCGTAAGTACAGCCACCCGACTTCCCAGCTGACCTCTGAGAAACCGCCCTCACTCTGTCTTTGTGTCGTTTCAGGACCTGGGAGTGACTGGAGTGTTTGCCTTCATGTGGCTGGTGAGTTCAGCAGCCTGGGCCAAAGGTCTGTCCGATGTGAAGACTGCAACCAACCCGGATGAAGTCACCCGTATGATCTCCGCCTGTAAAGAGGGTGGGAACAGCTGTCGTGAAGTCCACGACCCGGTTATGTCTGGATTGAACACCTCTGTGGTAAGACTTTCACTGGGCCTGAGCACAGCTGAGTCTTATAATAGGACGGGGAAATTTTGAGAAGTTTATTGAGACTTCAATACCAGAATGTCAGTATGGCCCTTATAAAGCACAGTGTATTACTGAGAAATGTCTGTAGTTTCTCAGTCATCCAGGGCATCAGAGTCTTAAGCACACTTAAACACTCACATCAACCCTCTGCATGTCCTCTTTCACTAGAACCGTCATACATCTTCTCTGAGGTCGTCCTCTTTTCCTCCTGCCCGGCAGCTCCATCTTAAAATTTCCTTTGTCCAGTATATCGGTGTACATGTCCAAACTTTCTCAGCCTTGCCTCTCTGACTTTGTCTCCAAACCGCTCGACCTGAGCTGTCCCTCCGATGGACTCATTTCTAATCTTGGTCACTCCCACACCCGCTCCACCTCCTGTCTTGTTGCCAGTGCCACTGTCTCCAAACCATACAGTATAGCAGGTGTCGTTACCATCTTGTAAACCTCCCCTTTTTCTCTTGCTGCTATCCTTCTGTCACAAATCACCTAGCCTCCACCCGCTCCACCCTGCCTGCGCTCCTCTTCACCTCTCTTGTGCATTGGATGTTGATTTTGATCCTGTTCTTTTCATCTTCACCATCACCCCACAACACAGATGTGTTCTGTTAGCGATCGTGTTTTAACCATCAGATGTTTCTGTCATTGAGCTTATCCCTGTTACTGTAACCTAAATGCATGAAGATTTAAAAAAAAAAAAAGACTTTATGCGTTGGTCATGAATTTTCAAGGTACTTCCATGATTCACTTTTATTAATTGAGATGCTAACTTAAGCTAATGAAGACAGTTTATTTTCAGTTATTGTTTGTACTTTGGATGGTAGAAGCTTTTAGGCACGACTATTTCCACATCTGAAACGTGGCTCCATCGTGGAGCGGTTAACGTGTTTGACTGAATCCCTGAGAGGACTGTGTCAGGAATCTGTTCTTTATCAAATGAGGGTGGATGTAGGATTCTTCCTGTCAAAAGGGAGTTTTTCCTTCCCACTGTCGCCAAGTGGCCAAGTGCTTTCTCATAGTAGGTCGTCTACTTTTTGGGGTTTATTTCTAATATTGTATGTTTTTTGTCTTACAATATGGAGCGCCTTGAGGTGACTGTTGTGAATTGGTGCTATATAAATAAGATACTGATGCATTCAACTGCAAAGTTATAAGCTATTTTAATATGGGAGTCTATTGGGATTGACTAGGTTTAGGAGAAGTGGCCATTGGGGGATGTGCAGCTCTTTGCACTTCTGTCAGAATCTGAATTTAGTATGAGAGAATGACATGATAACCCTCACCCTCCCCCTCCTCTCACAGGCATTTGGTTTCATTAACCTGGTCTTGTGGATTGGAAACCTCTGGTTCGTCTTTAAGGAGACAGGCATCATCGCTCCTTTCATGCGGGCTCCGCCTCCTCAGGCCAAGCCTGCCGCACCCGATGCCTACGGCCAGCAGGGAGCCTATGAGCAAGACCCTTATGCCAGCAACCAGGGAGGCTACCAACCTGACTACAGCCAGCAGGGATACAACCAGGTGAGCAGACGCACTGATGATGCTGGTAAGGTCAAACCTGGAACCTCGAGGGAGGAGATTAGCTGAAGGGTTGTGACTAGGTGATGTGAAACATAATTAATTTCTTAAGGGCCTGTTTGATCAGAACAGACATCTGTAACATCTGCTATTCAGAAGATTGGTCAGTTAATTACGTATTATATGTGATAATTAATGTATCTGATAATTGTTGAAAACAGAAACAATTTGCTGCCCATGACTGTAGATTGAATCTTACTGAATCTGACATTTTACAGACAAAATAAGTGATCATTAATCAAGAAAACTGAATTGTAGGCTGAATTCCCGAATTCATCCTGTGTATTTTTTTTGTCCTCCAGGAAGCGCAGTATGGTCAGGGATATGGCCAGCAGGGGGCGCCCACCTCCTTCTCCAACCAGATGTGAGCTGACAGGAAGAAGGTGAGTTATTGAAGGTACCTGCTTGCTGTTTTTAAGTTCAATGGTCATAATTTATTATTTATTATTATTATTATTATTGTTATCATTAAAAATTTAAAACTGTTACTTTTTTTAAACCTGCTATTGTACTTCAGTATATTCAGGGTAAAAACAAGCAGATCTTCTTTTACACAATAACTATAGATGCCAGCATCCACACACCAGGGGGCGCTGCAGCACTGAAGGAATTAACTAAACCTACAGAGTGTATATGAAAAGTGGATATGACAACTATGATGTCACCCACTGCTTAATGAGAGTTCAATTTAGAGCATCAATTTGAGCATGTTGGCCCCTAACATTTCTGTTTCTTGCAGTTAGAAGATTCCAAATTTGGAATTGAGGGTGGAGTACAAAGACATCAGCTAGGTGCAAAGCACACGCACAGATATCTGCCAGTTATTAACAGACTAAAAAAAACACTAGAATTTCACCCACCAAAACTGAAGAGCAGACCTCTTGATGGCCTGTCCCTCACATCGAGCCATCATATTTCTGTTTAGTTAAAAATACTACAAGAGGGTCCCAGTTTAGTTTACCAGGTTGAGTAGGTAACCCATATATCATAAGGCTAATGCAAAGGGCCCAGAGTGGAATCCACCTAAGATGGCCACTTACTGGTCATGTTCCCCTTCGTTCTTCTCCTAGACTTCCTGTCTGCTCTCCACTGTTCTATCAAAATCGCAAAAATATATATATATTTAATGAACGTTCTCAGGCTCTGTACCGGGCTCTAAACATGATTTTTACTTTATTTTTATTTTACTGTTGTGAAGCCGGACACTTTATCACAGCAGTCTCTGGGGATTGGCTGATTTTTTTTTTTTTTAAATGCCTCAAGTGGCCATTAATGGAACTGCAGTTTTGCCAATTAACCAAACCCAAGGAGCTCTATCAGAATGTATTTTCACATCTTTAAATATGTGAGCTAATACTGTTCTCATCTGCTATCTATTTTCGGGGATTTGACTGTAAATTTTAAAAGATTAAATATTGTACTTTTGTTTCTGGTTTCTCTTTACTCGCTGATGCAAAACATTAAACTCAAGGTTAATGTTGCTTTAGTCACAAAGGCTCGGCGGTGAATAAAGTTCATTTGAAAAAAGCCAGCAGCTTATTTTTAAAAATCAGAATTCTTCCCATTTGTCTTTCCTTCACAGGACGAGTCGGAGTGAACCAACAGTGGGTCGCCTGCAACCAACCCACAATGCGACACTCCTGGCTGCAAAGTTAACGGGTGGGGTGGGGGAGGTATGAGGGGAAAGGGGGGGTTAGATGTTCACTACAATGAATTGATGTGTAAATGATTAAAAAAGAGAGTTATAGATAATAAATCCACAACTTGAACAATCCACCAAGACATCGGTGATGAATAGAAACCTGAAACCAGTGGCGATGTTGATAAGAGTTATTCATATTAATTAATCTGTGGAGAGAATGTATGTTTGTGTTGTATAGATATCACTTTGAACAGATATATGATATAGACTGAAATGTTTCCTGTTTCCTATTGATCTTCCCCGCCCAAAGTTTTATGCCCCGCCTCCTTACATCAGCAAACCAGATTCACACCAGCCAATCGTGAAGCTGTTGAGTATGGGTCCACACTGAGAACAATCCGATCAAAACCAGATTTAAACCAAAATGAGAACCACATTAAACAAACTAACAGAGCGTCTGCCAACATCACCTCCCCGCTGCATGTAAATATCAAACAGGAAGTGATGTCAATCTGGGCACGTAGTAAAACCCAGTCCAGCCTACAGCATCACAGTGACGCCGGGTGGAAACTGGATCCAAAATGGCCCCTTGTCATTACAGTTTGCACAGTTTGTGTGTTTAATGGGCTCAGCCGAGCTTCGATCTGCTGTGTGTTACATTCCAGCTGCAGAAACGTCCATCTGGACAATCGCCGCCGCTCAAACTAACCCAGATCTGATTCTACTGACTTCTACGTTGGGTCTAAACTCAACTAAGACCACTTTGATGATTTGGATGTACTGCTCTAATGCCGTCAATAGAAACCTCCACCAAGTACAGTTCACTGCCCCTCAACAGGCTTCCAGATTTAAACCAATTAGAAAGTGAAGATGGGCTTTTGGGGGTGGGGAGCCTAAAGAGAGACAAACGGTTGATGTACTTGGAAGACTAAGTATGGGATAACTATTTGGACTGACTTATGCAAAGCTTCTGACTTTGGTTTGTTCACAAGCTTTTAGAATGATCAGAGGCTTAAGGCAACAGCAGTTTCTAGTACACGATAAATATCTTTTAAATGGCCTCTATGTGGACAGCAGCTAATGATTGCATCCTGATACAAGTTGTTGTGCTACAGGCTACATTTGTGGCGTCAACAACTCAATGATGGACCAAAATTTTAGATGACTGGTTTCCTGGCGTTTTTCCACCTTGATGGGGGTAAATTTCCCCACTCAGAAACTCCCTTTTCCCATTCTGACTCTAAATGATGGTTATCTAAAGCGCAAAAGTCAGTTAAAATTCCTCCATGACTTACATGTAGGTCTCAGTTATTGGGTTAAGTCTTCAGATGGATGCTTCTGTCAGCAAGCTACTTTGGAGTGTTGCAATTGTTTTTACATTTGTTTTAATTTGTCTTCTGTCAGCCAATCGAGTCTTTCTGGAAAGTTCTGGGTCTATAAAAAAGTGATGCTTTTTCCTCTTCTTCTTCTTGGGTTGTTTTTCTTGAAAGTGAAGCTGTTTTTAGCGTCGGTATCTTCCTCCCGCATGGTGACGTGTTTTCTGCTCGTGTCGTTCAGTATCTGAAGATCAGTGTGATTCTACTTCCTGTTTCTTGTGTGTGTGCGTGTGTGTGTGTGTTTTTGTGTGAGACCATTACCCGTCCATACCACTTCATTTGCTCTTTTTATCCTTTTTCTCATCTTTTATGCTTTTACTTCCCGTCCATTCACTCTTCTTTCTTTCCTTTTTTTATTTTTTTTTTATTTTTTTACCTCCATCTTTTTTTCTTCATCACCCTCTTCTCCACCTCTGTGATGTGTCCTCTTGTGTCACAATATTCTACTCGGCATCAGTAACCATGGCGATGGTGTTGACAGTGATGATGTGTGTGACTTGTTGCTATGGAGACACCCCCAACCCAATTCCCCCTGCTGTGTTTATTCAGTGGAAAGTTTCAATAAACGACAAACTCATCTCAGTCTGATTTGTGTCTTTATACAGAGGAGTGAGCAGATGAAGGTGGAATGAAACAGGGAAGAAAAGGACACTATACGAGAAATGCACATGCTAGACACTTAAATAGGTACATGGTAAATGGACTGTTACTTCTATACCAATACTTTTCTATAGTACTTCTACTCTGAGCATTCAAAGTGCTAGTACCCTGTTGGACCTCCTTTTGTCTTTGGTGCTACCTTATGGCATCAATTCACTGGGGTGCAGGAAACATTTCTCAGATTTTGATGTGTCCCAATCACTTCCATACCCACAGGTGTATAAAATCAAGCACGCAGGCGTGCAGATTGCTTCTACAAACCTTTGTGAAAGAACAAGTCGTTCTGAGATCGGCGAATTCCAGCGTAGTGCTGTGACTGGATGCCACCTGTGCAACACATCTAGTCATGAAATTTTGTTGCTACTAAATAGTCCAGTCAGCTGATAGCAGTATTATATCAAAGTGAAAGTTATTTGGAACGACAGCAACTCAGCCATGAAGTGGTAGGACACGTAAAATCACAGAACAGGACCAGCAGGTACTGAGGCTGGAGCACAGAGGTCGCCAACTACAGACTTCCAAACTCCATGTGGCCCTCAGATTAGCTCAAGAAACGTCCGTATGGAATGGGTTTCTATGGCTGAGCAGCTGCACCTAAGCCTTTCATGATGCAAAGCGTTGGATGCAGTGGTGTAAAGCACACTGGACTCTAGAGCAGTGGAGACATGTTCTCTAAAGTGATGAATCATTCTTCTCCATCTAGCAATGGACGAGTCTGGGTTTGGAGGTTGCCAGGACAACGGTGCATGTCCGACTGCATCGTGCCAAGTGTAAATTTGGTGGGGGAGTGGGGATTATGGTGTGGGGACATTTTTCAGGAACTCCTAATGCTTCAGGATACCAAGACATTTTGGACAATTTCATACTCCCAACTCTGTGGGAACAGTTTGGGGATGGCCCCTCCCTGTTCCAACATGACTTGCAAGCCAGTGAAAGCAAGGTCCATAAAGACATGAGTGAGAGAGTTTGGTGTGGAAGGACTTGACTGGCCTGCACAGCGTCCTGACCTGAACCCACCCGAACAGTTGAAGCGGAGGCTGTGAACCAGGCCTGTTCGTCCTACGTCAGTGTCTGACCCCACAAATGCTTTTCTGGAACAATAGTCAAAAATAGCCATAAACACGCCAAAACCTTGTGAAAAGCCTTCCCACAAGAGTTGAAACTGTTATAGCTGCAAAGAGTGAGCCAACATCACTTTAAACTCTATGGATTAACAGTGGGATGTTCATCATGTGAAGGCAGACGACTGCATATTTTATATGAATATTTTATTATTTATTGATGAACAGGTCGAGCCTAAAGCATTGTTGTATTGAATTTTTGATTATTCGAGCTGAATTTTTCTTAGTCACTACAATAGGTCATCCCGCTAATTACGTTGGTTTTTAAAGTAACACTGTAATGTGAGGTTGGTGAGAAAAGGCTGAATATGTTTGAAAACGGAACCGTCCATTAATGTTAACTG
>VOQK01009487.1:21667-43185 GCA_015052645.1 Benitochromis conjunctus | reverse complement strand
GGAAAAAAAAAAAAAAAAAAAAAAAAAAGCTCTCGAGCTGATTCAAAAAACTTGTTGAAAGGTTTAAAAAATTTGACCAAAAAGGGAGTGCACATGAAACAGATATTGTGATTTTTGTCCACTGTTTATTGTAAACTATAACAAGCTAAATTTAAAGCATTTAAGCTCTTTGCAGTGGAGTTTGGCTTTAGTTTTTTAATCACGTTTAAATGCAGACGAAGTTTTACTGTTCGCCCAGTTTGTGTCACTGTGAGTGTTTAACATAAGATAACCTTTATTAGTCCCACATGTGGGAAATTTGTTGTCACAGCAGAAAGTGGACAGTGCAAAGTTACAGCAGCAAAAACAATGGACTTGGGTAAGATAACAAGGCTAACATACTATATACCACAGAATAAAATACTATGTTGACAGAAAAAATTGCACTTAGTGTTCTTGGATGTGTGTGTGTGTCTGCCTGCATGTGTGTGGTCCTCTGCAGAGACCATGTTGTAGAGTCTGACAGCAGTTGGAAGACCTGTGAAATCTCTCCGTCCCACATCGTGGGTGCTGCAGCCTGCCACTGGGGTGGGAGATGGTGTCCAACAGGGATGACAGCTTAGCCACCATTCTCCTGTCACTCGCCACCTCCACTGGGTCCAGAGGGCATCCTAGAACAGAGCCGGCCCTCCGGATCAGCCTGTTCAGTCTCTTCCTGTCCCCAGCAGAGATGCTGCTGCCCCAGCAGACCACACCGTAAAAGATGGCTGAGGCCACCACAGAGTCATAGAAGGTCTTCAGGAGTGGGCCCTTCACTCCAAAAGACCTGAGCCTCCACAGCAGGTACAGCCTGCTCTGCCCTTTCCTGTAGAGGGCTGTGAGTCCAGTCCAGTTTATTGTTCAGATGAACACCAAAGTACCTGTAGCTATCCACAGCTACCTTGGTATAAACCTCATAAGAAGTCTGCTTTTACTCTTTTATTGAACATGTATTTAATATAAACGTACGCGTTAATTTGAGTGTTTGACAGGAGATTGTTTTTGCAGTAGAAGCTGAACCAGGATGAAGTCTTAAATTTAAAAACGTGTTTTAATCGGACGCTCTAAGTGCTTGGACAACCTGAAGGAGTCATGATGGAGGTCGGTTTAATCAGTGGGGATGGAAGTGAAGATAAACACGATGACCCCGAGGTGGAAGTGAGATAAGTGATAACAAACGGGTCGTGATGTTTTTTCAAAGTGTCCGTGAGCTCCTCTGAAGACGGGGGTGGTGGGGGGGTTCTGATGAATCAGCCTGTATTCAGTGAATCCCATTAACAGACCTCCATGTTGTCTTAATGGTTTATTTTAAAAAGAGGCCATCAGATTACACTCAGTGCTCTAGTGTTCTGTTTTACAAGGCTTGGAAAAGCTGGTCTGAACAAAGGACACAAAAGGGGGCGACGCCTCTGAGACTATGACCTTTTGGATTTCTGAGCTCGGTGAACACTTTCCCCCAGTAAGGGGACAGTTTAAACAAAAGAAACTGACTCGGGTAATGATCCGGTTTGCACCTTACCTTTATCGTCTTTGGTTGTTGTTAGAGATCATCTCCTGCATGACAGCAGGACAACATCTTAACAAACTCTTCATCAGCTGGTTCATCTTCTGTGCTCTCATCAGTCATTTACAGCCAAGAAAAAACATCTTTGGCGTGCGAGCAGGAACTTCTTATCAGCCGAGGTCGTGCTGAAGGAATGTCAGGCGTGATTGCTCAGTGCCATAAACAAACGCCGCTGCTTGTCAATTATTAACGAAGTCGTTAAGCGTGAAAAATCAAGACCTTTGATTTTATTTTTACCAAGTTTGGTTTAAGACATAACTTCATATTTGTGTACAGTGACGCCCTGGAAAACTGTATGCTGGGGAAAAATGTGTATTTCCCCGGTTTGAAACCTCCAGCATCTGCTGGTTGCCAGGTGGTTACTGGAAATCACCAGGTGAGACTGGCAACAAAGAGCTCACTGCACCCCAAACCTCACACAGTGCATGGATGGCAACTTATCTGTAAAGGCTCTGCAACTAAACTGAGATCGTTTGGCTTCAAAGTAAAAACTGCATCTTTTGAAATGTGCTGCTTGCAGTGGAAAGGTACAAGTTTTACTTTCAGTTTCATTACAGCTCAGAGAGTCGATGGCAAACATTGGGCTACCGTTGCAATCTGTGGGTGACTAACGTAATTTCAAGGAAGTTTTTAACGCAGCACACTCTTTGCAACCAACTTCACCCAGTGACAGCAAGAAACTTCCAGGAACCACTTGCCAACTGGTTAGGGAATGGTGTTTACTGGGCATCACGGCCTGTGTGACTGCGGCCTTAGCGAATGCAATCAATAGCAGTAACTGTGATTTGGAGGCTACTAGGTTTGGGGTTATACCGATTCTTGTGCATACAGTATATACACTAGCATACAACCTACATGATACCCACAATAGTACCGCCTCTTAGAGCAGGACAGTCTTGTGTCTGTTATGTAACTGTTCTGGCAGATGCAGTTTTCTGGAAGTTACGTCATGTACTAAAATGACATTCATGGAAGTCGGGTTTATTGGGTTTCACCGATGGTACATCTCTTTCCCTCGTGAATCACTTCATTCTTTAGATGTTATGTATCTTTACAAGCTGGTGATCCGTCATTTGGGGTGTTTTATGACTCAGTCGTACCTGCTGTGAGGCTTTATGCTGACTGACTCACACTCGTAGCAGTCTGCCGTGAAAACGGAGTGAAACTGAGCCAGAGTGACATCTCAGCAAATTCATAAAATTCCTGCTGTGCCGGCTGGGGAACTTCACCCAAGAAACAAGTCCGGGCATTTATAGAGACTTATAGATTTGGTCCATGTTTGCGTGTATCTGTGTTTGGGGTGAATTGCTCAGTCAGCAGACACAAGGGTGATAATGCATTTTCCACAGCTAAGCAAGCAAATAGGATATTTGTCAGGGGATATCTCAGAGCTCCATCCAAAGGGTGACATAACAAGGTTCTTACAAGCTGAGTGCAAGGCTATGTTTATGGTGCGTCTACTCTGTGCATGTTTCCCGACTTGCACTTTAATCCCATGCAAATAAGGTGTTAATCTCAGTTTAAGCCGGGCGACAGGGTTTGCTGGCTTTCAATGACTTTAAATCCTCTCTTGGTAATTCTTTAATCATTGGTTGTTTCTTAGGAAATGAAAACAAATTAACTACCAGTGCCCACACACTTAGGGCACGATACCCTGTAAGGAAGAGGACTACCTGACTAGTATTTTTTTTTGTATTATAACTTGTACAGCACTTTAGGAGCACCTTTGACTTTATTAAAGCACTTTAACTAGCACTTTATTTAGCATCGCACTTTAAGCATAGATTTGCACATCAATAACATTTGCACACAAGAAGTTTGTTTATTTATTGAATGTTTAGTGACTATTTTAATAATTCACAGGTAGCCTTTGTTCCAGGTCCTGCACAGCTGCTCCTCATTAAGAAGTGTGGCGGTTGTCCGTGAGGAGGAAAGGTTGTTACTGGGAGCAAATAAGGTTTACCAGTGAGGAGAGCTGGGACACATGTGTGTGCAAATCTAGAAATAAAGGGGGTGCAAAGGAGTGGCTATGAAACGTGATGACTCACCTGTCTTTCCTGTGTCCTCTCCAGGGTGTTTGGGCAAATGTTTCCCCAGGGGTCCAGACACCAGTTAAAGGTTCCGGGTGGGGCCATGGGTTAAGGGGGTGTGGGGTGTTTTTATATTAATGTTATGGTGTCAGGATAAAATGTAAAATATTTATTCATATGAAAATGAAAAATGTACGTTTTATTTAATAAAAAATATGTATTTTATAATGTGGTGCAAGGTTGGGATTTGAGGACTCCCCTGTTAGTAAAATAATGGTTTAGCCTGTGACAGCTGAGTGTATTTAAGGCTGCCGTTTGTCATTAGACTGTGATTGTTGTGCTGTGAAGAAGCTTGATGTGTGAGTCACAGCCGGAGAGCTATAAGGTGAATAAATGCCTCGTTCCACTTTACTCGTCTTGGCGTGCCTCGCTGTGAATCCAGCTGCAAAAGGCCGCCCTGTTACAGGCAGGATGAAGCCACGCTTCATCTTCTTTACACCAAATTCTGATCCCATCATCTGAACGTTGCAGAAATTGAGATTCATCAGAGCAGGCAATGTTTCTTTCAGTCTTAGCGACCCCGTGTGAACTGTAGCCCCCGTTTCCTGTTCTTTGTTGATGTCGGTAGAAACCATTCAGGTCTCGCGCTGCTGTAAACCTCTGCGTATGGGTCAGATGTGTTGTGGGTAATGAGTTCGTTATTTGAGTTATTGTTGCCTTCAGATTGGTTTAAAGCAGTGTGGCCATTTTCTGCACTACAAATGAATATTTTGGTCTTTTTGGACCATTTTCTGTAAACTCTACAGATGGTTGTGTGGGAAAATCCCAGCAGATCAGCAGTTTCTGCAATACTCACAACTAGACTGTCTGACACCAACAACCAGCCACAATCAAAGTCACACATTCCACTTTCTGATGCTAGGTTTGAACTTTAACCTCAAGTTGTTTGGCCTCTTCTACATGCGTGTGACTGGATAATGAGGTATTTGCATTAGGAAGCAGTAGAATAGGTGCAATAAAGTCATAAAGTGGCTGATGAGTGTGCAAATTACCACTGATAACAACTGAAAACTACCACTTAATGGGCTGATAACCTTTGAAACAGGTGCATAGGCAGGTCGTTGGTATAAATACAAGGACCCACAGTAATGGGCCAGTGCCAGCAGAAAGAGATCAGACTTGGGGTTTAACATTAATGCAAGTTTATGTGAGTGTGTTTGCTCCCAAAAGGCAAAAATAATAAGATCGGTTCCTGTTCACAGGGGTTTTGTGTAAGGTTAAACCTGACAAAAACAGGGTACCTGGGCTTGAGGAGTAGGTCATCAACTAATTGTAAGCTCTGTGTTTTGATCCCCGGCTTCAGGACATTGAATAATAAATGGATGCACCCGGGGCAGTTTTTCCCTCGATGCATCCATTTATGTGCACAAATGTGTGTGTAACAGATAAAGTGCTGTATGCACAGAACAAAGCACTCTATGAATGTGTGCATGAATGGGTGAATTTGGCTTGAAGTGTGAAGTGCTTTGAGCGGTCGATAAGAAAAGTGCTATATAAATACATTCCATTTACCTTATCAGTGTTTGTTTGCCGTAACCACAGTTTTTCTCTGGCCTTAATCAAACTGGACTTTCCATTTGCCAATAAAGTAGAAAGCTCACACTATAAACAAAAACTTTGGCCATCAGAACAATCTGAAAGATGCTCTGTTCACAGTATTTTCTGCACACGCAGCAGAGGCTTCAAACAGTCGACTGACCCGAAACTGACTGTGGCAGCACAGATACACAGGTTGAGTCCTCCCATTTCAGGGCAATTCAGGCTGCATTTCTTGGCAGCATCAGAAGAGGCCTTTGAAACGGGACTTCAGACAATCTCGCCCCTGAGCAGGGACGCAGCAAGAGACAAAACAAAGCCTTTTATGAATTTGTTACACTCCGGGTGAAAATAGTCAAAGCCCAACAAATGTGAGCTGCAGGTTCTAGGGAACAGACACTGTCCACTGAAACCCATCGGCACAGGCTGCTCCGGCCATGATCCTCGTCTAGTATTTATTTATCATCATTAAATAACTGCCTGTGTAAACCGAATCCTTCAGGGGGAATTTGAGTCGTAATTCCTTAATTCCACATCAGCTAATAGTAATAATGAATATCTCAAATGTGAAACTGCAAAGCATTCTTGCTTCACGCTCGTCACAGAGCCAACAAATTCACACTAACGATGACACGTTGTCTCTCGTTCACAGCATGTGACCCCTGACCCTGACGGGTTGATGGTTATGTATCCCATGACACTGATGATACTGGTGGAGCACTTTTGCCCCGGGTCTCTTCACATGTGTTTCAGATGCTGAGGGATTTCTATTGAACTCTATTTATTAACTGCAGGTAGAAAATCACAGGCTGAGGTGTACCAAGTGTGCAACAATGCTTCATTATGTAACCAGTTTAAAACCAGTATGTGGTCACCACCTTACGACAGGGAAGAACTGTGTTTATTCTCTTATTAGCCGGCCGGCTGGGAGCCCACTCGGAGAGTAAAATTTAAGCACCTTCGGACAGCAGCAATGTGTTTCCATTCCCTCTCCACTCCCGCATCACTGAGTGCTCTTTCAATCAGCCTCTGCTGTCCCTGTGTGGCTGCCAGGAGCCAACATGGCCAAACTCCAAACTAATACATTTTCCAATTGATCTATTTGATAACAACAACAACAAAAAGTTTTCCCTTCTGTCCTACAGTGTGAGCAAAGCACCGCCTGGCGCAGCATCGCTTTGAGGCCGCTCTCTTTCTCTCGTTCCACAGGTGATAGCTGCAGCGTCATGTAGCTACACACTGTGATGGCTATCAGTGAAATTGGCTTTGAGATTGCTCTCCACAGCTAACCCCCCGCTCCTCTGATTGAGGCCCTCGACGCATCGCCACATCATCCATCAATGGGATGGGAAAGCAGATGGGGGCGGAGGGTCGGTGGAGAGTGAACCCAAGAATGAAAGATGAAAGAAAGGAGTGCAGGAGGGAGCGCTGATAAAGTCGGGGACAGATAAGACTGGGTAAAATAGATAGATAAACACAGAGAGCAAGATAAGGGTAAAGAGAAAATGAGCGCCAATGCGAGGAGAGGCAATGTGCCGGAGCGCAAATGAGGTGAAACATGCTGACTGGAAGTGAAGTGGCGAGAGGAGAGAGAAGGGGAGGAGAGGGAGGTCGCACGAAAACAAGAGGAGGAAAAAGAAGTAAACGTGGGAAAAAGGGGCGAGCAGCGAGAGTGTTCATGTCCACACTAATGTGGAGGAGTCTGAAATGCCATCTTTTCTCTCTGTTTGGGTATTACATCCAATTTAAACCACTGCTTTCCAAATCTTAGCAGTTCACAAAAGCTCTCTAAGGTATAAAACAGCACACAATGCAGCGTGGAAGGAGGGAGCAGAGCTTTTTAAAACCACTTGGCTGTGATTGCCTTTAAAGCTTTTACAAACACTGTGTTTTTGTTTGGTGGCAGGTCTGTGAAGCCGTGCTGCTTCCAGACGTCTCTGTGAACTTTTATTTTGGGTGTGCGTGCCTGTGAAGTTTTGGCCATCCGCAGCATCCGTGTGTGGTCATGGGTTTGCAACAGCACTGTGCACACGTCTCACGTCACCCCTCGTTTCATTAAAGTTTGCGAGGAAGATTTATTGAAATATGCAAACATGCATGGAAATACAGTATATAAGGCAAAACAGAGTTTGAGCAATCCTAAGAAGCTTGAAAGTCGGTATTTGGCGTGACCACATTTATTCTTCAGCACAGTCTGAACTGGGAATATTTCTCCGGGCTTCTTTTGATGTTTCTATCCTTTGTTCTGTTTTCTGTCAGGATGATGTCCAGTAATCTTGAGGTCCAGACTCTGGGGAGGCCAATCCATGACAGGTATGCTTTTCCTGCACTGGCAGTATGCTTGGTCTTGCACTTTTGCATGGTTTGTGTTTGACAGGACCTCCAACGGCACTGGCTGACATGGCAGAGCGTCTCCCGTAAACACTACCTCTCTCCTGCACCTCCTCCACACAGACTAATGACTAATGTCACATGTCATCACCCCATCAGACCTGTTGCCACTAATTTTCAGTCTAGTTCTTGTGTAATGTGTCAAACCTCAGCTTGTTTTCCTTCCTTAACAGCGGCCTCTTGACAGCCACCTTTTCACTGAGACCATTTCTGACGAGGAGGTCAGGGAACAATAGGATCAGCTGAAGGGTCAAATGCATCTCTCAGGTCCTGGTTCAGGTCTTTGATGGATTTCTTCCTGTTTTCTTTGAAGGACACAACGTTCAGATACTGTTGATCTGCTGTAAACAGACTCTTAGGCTTCTCTCTCTGTTAAAGTATTTGACAGTATGCATTTTTTATGACTTTGGAGTTACTGTTAGATGCTATAATGCTATAGCTAACACCATCTTTCTAATAGCTGCTCATGCATAGACACAAGCATACTGTGCAGGCTCACAGAGCTAGCAGCATGCTTAGTGGACATTTAGATTCTTACTATTATCTGCTGAGCATGCATCAAGGCAATTCTTTTGGGAGATTTAACTGCGATCATTGGAATTATTTATTTTAACAAAAAGTCCTCTTTACATTTATATTAACTTTCCATATTAGTGTGGAAAAGAACCTAATAGGAAACAAAAATGCGTCTTGTCATGCTCGGCATGCTCAGTTTGATGCTAATGTAGAAATCAGAAACTTTCTAAATTATAAATCATAAAAGACCGAATGCTTGTGAGGGCACCATATGAATTTTAGGATTGTTGGCAGATTGTCAGCACATTTAATGAAAGTCACCATTTCTCCCACATAAGGAAATTTCCTTGCAAACAGCGTGAGAGCATCTATTTGCTCTCATTAAAAGATAAAGAGCACAGGCAGGAAGAGGTGAAAGCGCTGCTAGTCTTCTCAGAGACTCTCTGTGCCTGTGGCTGTCAGTGTCACAGGCCCATAGATTTCCTATTAACTTCATCTTCATCTGGGATGGATGGCGTGGCCCTCCGAGGCCAATGGCAGCGCACCATCAAGGTCTTCACACTGGCAGTGATTGACGTGTGAATACGCACGCCTGCAGGCTCGCTGTGCTGGATAAGAGACACATCGAAGAGGGTGGCTTGTACACAAGATGCCACGCGGCCAGTGGATTTACAGACAAGCAAGGCTGTATTATTCGCAGCACGCAGCTGGTGATCTGAAAACAGCTGCAAGATGAAGCAGTTCACTCTGACACAAGCTGACATTCTGCAGGACAACAGTTACTGACCTGATTACTCTGTGATTGTGGGGATGGCATTGCCGGGCTAATTAGCTGCTTTTGTCTGTGCAACTACTCTGCTTTCTTTCAAAGGAATTTATAAGGTTAAAGAAGTGGTAATTACTGAAGTAAAATGTTAATATTTAGATCTGTTTCTTAAAAGAGAAAGAGAGAGCAGATTTCTCCTATATTGGCTTCCCTTCATTGGCTCCCTGTTAAATCCAGAATTCAAAATCCTGCTCCTCACATATAAGATCTTAAATAATCAGGCCCCATCTTATCTTAATGACCTTATAGTATAGTGTTACACCCTTAGAGCACTTCGCTCTAGTGGTCTGTAGGGTTACTTGTTGTTTAAAAGTAGAATGAGAGGCAGAGCCTTCAGTTTTCAGGCCTCTTCTATGGGACCAGCTTCCAGTTTGGATTCAGGAGACAGACACTAGCTCTACTTTTAAGATTAGGCTTTTGATAAAGCATATACAGGTGTAGTTAGGGCTGGATCAGGTGACCTCGAATCCTCTCTTAGTTATACTGCAGTAAGTGCAGGCTGCTGGGGGATTCCCATGATGCATTGAGTGTTTCTCCTCACAACACCAACACAATACAACCAAGTGAATTCCTGCTCAGTTTCCTCTTACACTTTCTTACTCTTTTCACCTTCAGACATTGCAGTGATGGTGAGTATCCATAGGGATGAAAGTACTCAACACACACACGCACGCACACACGCACACACACACACACACACACACACACACAGAGTTATGAATAAATTGTGACAGTCATCATAGTGGTGCAATTATCTGCTGATTATTAAGTAATTACTGCGGGCTAATTGGAAGTGGTTATTGTTTTTATGGTTCTCGGAGCAGCTTTGTGTCAGAGTTTCATCAAAGGCAGAATGAGGATCGGTCACTGTCACAGCCACAGCCACAGCAGCTTACTGCCAAGTGGGGAGGTGTAATCATGTGCCGCTGCAGTGCTGCTAAACGATGATTGTGAGGTCCCGCGTTCTTAAGGCCGACTCCAAAAGCGCGACCATCTGCGTAGACTTCCATTTTAATATCCAGCAACATTACAGCAGAAAGAAACACCTTCATAACGTCCGTATGGATGATGATTTTCTTACAAACTCCCACCTTACCAAGTCCTGAAGTTATGCATTATTTGAAGTGTTGCCTTCATTAACAGATACCAAGTTCAATCTGAGTACAATTATCTGACAAATATCATGGCTCCTTCTGTGGTTAATTGTATGAATTGACCTCGATGGAGGCCATGAACCAAAACGTGTTGGTTGAACAATAAGGTTGTACTTTGCACTACAAGTGCGGCTGCAGCTTTAACTTCTTCAGACGTTTCGTTCTTCTTCATGCACCTTGGAAGGAGATGAAGTTGTGGCAGAAACCTCTGCTCTGTCTCTACTTGTACTAACAGCAGCAGGTTTCTGTGTCTGTGTGATGGACTTGTGCAGTCATCAGGATGCACCCTGATTAGAAAGCTATCTAGCTGATCAGGTAGCACTCTGCTCTCTTAAATATTTGGCTGCAGCCCATTGAAACCGTCTTTGCTGCAGTTTTGGTGAGAGCTATCCCATTATCTCTGTATCACTAAGCACTAATTACCTTGTACCTGTATCTGTGTGATGCACCCATGCAGTCAGCAGATGCACATCATTAACCATGCCTGCGATTGCTAGCTGATAACGTAGCACTTCATTCTTTTGTCTAAATCTGGAAACATCTGGCTGCAGAAAACCAAGATGGCAACAGCCAAAAATGTTACAATAGGTCACATCAAAGCGACTACGCCCATCGTCATGACTACACACAGTCTATGACTGTCAGTCAGGTATGTCAGTGCTGGGAAGGGAAGCTGATGTGGAAACAGACGTGACCGTGAGTAGGTCTTATTTTAGAAAATGCTAAAAAATAATTACAGGAAAAGATGGAAAACTCCAGAAAGGTAGAAAGTAAACATGCTTATAAGTGAACATTAACTCATATCATTAAAATATTCATCAAATCAGACATGCAAATTAAATGTGGCTTAAATCTGTTTCATGTGATGGTAGAGGCTTGCTGTTCTGCATAATGACTACGGTACTGTGGAGGAGGAGGTTAAGAACCTGTTAAGTGATCATAATGAAGCATCCTCACAAAAGCTTAAAATAGAAACTTCTCTTCTTGAGTAAAAATGCAGATTTAAGAGAGTTTGGTGAAAACTAAGAAATCAAACTCAAAAGTGTGAGGCTACCTATTTTGGATGAATCTGTGAAGAGCCAGACAGAGAAACACAAAGTCTAACCCCCCCTCCCCGACAACCCCCTGGTAGTCCCCTCAGCTGAAGTACAAAGCGCCACAGCAGCGCCAACAAAGCTCTCCCTTTGATCTATTTCTCCTCCCCTCGCCTTTCTCCTCTTCTTTCTTTGGACGAGACAGTTTAAATGAGGTCTTTGTGCTGCGCCTGAAGCTCCAGATGCCATCGAAGAAGTCTTCGTTAAAAACCCTGCCTTCATCTGCACCATGTAGAAATTTACGATGCACAAACTTTCATTGACTCTCAGGGTTGCTCAGATTGAATAGCCTTGTCTTCAAGGCACAAGTGCCATCAAAGGGAGGGAAGGTCTCTGTGTCCTCAGACAGACCAGGGGAGGGACTGAGACAGACAGACAGACACAAACAAGACCAGCTGACTGATATTTTCATTTCAGCTTAATACAAACTCATGTCCAACCTGGACAGCTCCACGTCCAGAAGCAAAACACTAATGTTTTCTGTTCTTTTAACGTTACTGACCGTCAAATAGAGAAATCCATAATCTGCTGTAGTGCCATAAAACTTTTATTGAACTCTATAAAGAGTTTATTTACACATACACAAAATGTTTTTAGTGCAGGATGAATAACTGCTGTAGAGGTTACAAGCCAAGCAAACAGCAGATCTCTTAAAGTGGCAGCGCGGCTCATTGAGATCCATCAACACTGGTAGCAACGCTTCACAGGTGACAATGACAATGGATGGAAAGACATCTAATGGATGCACACTTTACAAAAGAAACTTTCACACTGCACAAAAAAAGCTAGTTTGAGACTTTGACTTTTCATGTTGGTGACTCAGCTCGGCTAAGTTGGCTAATGAAATATGACAGAAGAATTAATTAACCTCATAAACCTCTGCAGTAAATGTGGGCATTGAGAACAGCATCAGAGATCTCAGCATCAGCATCTCGAAGACACACTTGTGCATTTTCTTCTCAGCAGGTATGTTGTCCTAAACCTCTTGGAGGCGCAAAGATTCAATTCTGACAAACTGCTGGCTGGATTATGCTACAGGGCAAGTCATCCACTCTATTTAGAGGCTGTTAGTGTGCACCACATACAAAGCAAACATCTGTTACAGCTACACTATCTGTGGTTAATGTCTTCTTCAGAAAATGTAACATCTTCTAATTTCTGAAGATCTGCCTGTTTAGCATGTAAAACAAACCACAGTCTGAGGTGTTGAGGTCCACATGCACAGCTTACACTGCAACTGACTCAATGCCCGTCCTCACAATTGGTGGTCCCACAGAGCAGCAGGTCCAGACCTGCCCACGATTCTCACCTTCAAGCTCAACTCATGGGTCTGGTTTCAGGAGAGGACCCTGGATTACTGATTGAGAGAAGTTACCAGGTCAGAAATCTTCATTTCACTAGGATTTTCTGAAGTGCTCTCTCTCTGATCCACCCTCTGGGGCCAATTTTGCCTTGGAAGACCCTATTAGGGGCTAGTGCCCTGGACAACACTGCTTACGAGATCACACAGATGTGCAAACCCTACCATCATGGTAAGGTGGTGATTCATCAGGCTGAGTTAAGCCTTGGGGATAGTGTGAAGAGCTTGAACATCCAGAGCGATCCTGAAAAAAGCCAGTGGAGGTGGTTTTGAAATGTGGTTAGGATGGTCTGGTTAAAATTTTAGCTCCCAGTCACTTTCCGGCAGCTTTCCTCTGAGTTGCTGCCCCTCATAAACAAAAAGTTTGAACAGCAGGTGTGAAGAGGTTAACTGTACTCAGTGACATCATACAGAGCCAGGAGTAGAAAAACAGAGTGTTTACTTCAGCGGTCTAAAGCATGAGCTTTTGCTTAACAATGATAACTTCCCGACACCCCGACCTCTTTATTTTAAACATTTGCCATGTTAAACATGAACATCCACCACTGTCACAGTATGACAGAAGAGAAAAGGCCCCTTTAATACTCTGATTTTCTTCTTCTGGCCAACATCTTGGTCTAATGCACACCCAGGAAAGCTTCACTACTTCTTTCTGACTTTTGAGTCAACTTAAGACAATCTGCATTAAAATGTGCTACTTGTCGACTTCTGTCTATACGACAACAATCCAGCCTAAATTGAACTATTTCCCTTTGTGTTTGTTTTAATGGCATAATCCTGCAACCCTAAGGTTAAGTCGGCTTTTCCAACCAAACACGATTCAATCTTATTTTTGTTTTGGCCTCAGATAATCATTCATGTCTTACAGTCAGTGTCCTTTTGCTGTTGAGATAATTACTCACTCTGGGACAGAGAGTTGACCTGAGAGCTATATTCAGGGGAAAAAATGTCACAGCATACTTCGCACTGTGATTCATTAGTAGTAAAGATGTCAAGGTCTTGAAAAGTCATGGTTCGCACTTCCAGTAACTGCTGGTTTTGGGTGACTGGGTGGATAGACAGATGGATTTATTGGTTCACATCAGTATCTTCAGCTACATGGTGGCAAGATAAGCATGGCTGCCGGTAGGCTTATTCAATTATTATCAAAAATAGCAAAAAAGTTGCCTTCTTTTTAAAGTCAAAAGTGCTGTGTCCTTCCAGTGTTAATATGTCTGCCTATGTGACTGTGGAGGATGACCAACAAAGTAAAGGTTCAGACTTTATTTTTCCAGTTTAAATTCAGTGAAGGACAAATAAACAGCTGCACAGAGTTTAATGTGGCTGGAAGACGCTCGCCAGTCTCTACTCTGCTCCCTGAATGAATAAAGGTTAATAAGAAAAATAAGAAAAAGCAGATAAGACAGATTTGGCAATGCTTAATGCAGCCTATCATCTTCTTTATTCAGACGTCTGCAGGAATTTTGAGAAGAAGATGGCCAATTTCTTCACCTGTTATTCACATTTAAGCAAGACAGTAGAGAAGAAAGTAGAGAAATAGCCAATCTGTCCACCTGTTTATGTATTCATGTATTTATATTTGTCATCCCCGTGGATTGTACTGCCATGTGGCAGGGCAGTAATACATTTATTTTCAAATGAAAAATGGGAACTATTTCTTATATTCAGCCTCTGGAGCGCTGTGAAGTCTATTCTCCTCCCTTTCCCACCCATTCTTCACGACTTTTTTATATGTTTTTTTCCTCACATGGCTGAAATGTGTAGGCTATGCATGAAAAATAATCTTGGCAGCTACTTTCCCTTCTCTTCAGTCCACTATGTTGTGTGTTAAATTGTATGCGTACTCCCCCAATGTTATCTCCTCGAATCCGCCTTGTGAAAAAAGTCAGGCGAGTATGACTGGAAGTTGTCAGCTCTATCTGCCACCCCTGCCTTTTGATCTCTGCCTTATGGGGCTTTACTGAATGAAGCGAAGTCATGCATAAACACAACATCACACAGCAGACACAGAGATGGCCTCGCTCTCTCATACACGTGCAAAAGTCCATGAATATAACACCAGCAAACATGCACTCAAAACACACGCAGGAATGCCGCCATTAATACTACCATCCATTTAGTTGTTGTTACCCTAAAAAAGAATCCTCCAAGGCCGTCAAATACTGATGTTTTGCTGAACCCTGCCGATGTCACTGGGTGTCCTTTTGCTTGTCTTTTTTGTGTCGTCTTTCTCCTCACCCTCTCATAGCAATATCATGGCTGTTGTGAGCCAGTGTTACATAATTCAGATTAAACAGAACTGAACTGCATTTCCATTTAGTCTCATTTCCGTCCGAGTGCCAGAGACCTGTCGGCAATCACCGGTTACTAGTGAAAAAAGTGCATCCCCTGAGTGGTTTCTTGGTGGTTGCTGGCAGTCACTAAGTGAACTTGTAGGTTGCTGCAGTCACCTGCTAGTTGCACAGAAAATGGTAAACAGACTGGTGCTTTTCTACTATTGGAGCACGAAAAGCACGTTCTCATTACAAGCCTCATTCTCCAGTGCAATTTTTCCGATGCCTAAATGCTTCAAAGCTAACATTCACAGTCTGATGGCACTGGGGAACATCTCAGGGTTCAGTATCTTGCTCGAGGATACTTTGACTTACAAACTATTGGAGCAGGGAATTGAAGCCTGCTGCAAACTTGAACCTTTTAAAATGTGTGGTTGCATGGGAGCTTTTACGCTGGAGGCAAACGTTCGCCGCTTCCAGTTTGAGAAATATTTTTGCAGTTCTTCTAGTGTTTGCAGACAAATCAGCATCTTCAAATTATGGGTTTGCAACAAAAGCAAACATATACCTCTTTGTGACTGATTTCACATAGCGACTGTCAGTAAATCCCACCAACCACTCACCAGCCTGTTGGGGAACACATTTTCTCTAGCAGCCAGAGGTCGCCTGAGGCCTTAAGAGGATTTTGTGTTTGTGCGTTGGTTTCACGCACTATTTGGGTAGAAAAGCACGGTGATTTGGTTTAAAATAAACCCTTTTACTAAATAAAGACACATTGAAGCATGACTCTTAGCTAGTTCATTGGTTAAGGTCATTGTGGACGAGAAAGACATATTGTTTATATTTGTGCAAAGTTCATTGTGTTTATGTACTTTAATCTCTGAGCACACGATACACTTAATCTGTCACAAAATAGGTTTTCTGCCTCTGTTCACAGTCTGCTTGTAGCACTAATGAATCATGTCTGAACATGCTTTGGCTGCATGGAGAGCAGAACTAAATTCGCCCATATGTAATGTCAAAACCAATGATGTCATCTGACCATGTGACTACAACTTCATCCATATATTAACAATTACTGTCTCAATCCCAGTGTCCACTCTCATAGACATAGTGTCCACTCTACGTCCCTTAAGGCTTTGGCTGTCGAACTATCAAACTGTTAAATGTGTCTGTTCTTACAGTGTGAATGATGAAACCCACAGCTGATACTGCTGTCCTGCTATTTTCTTTAGCTATAGAGAAAATCTAAGAAAGAGTAAAATAAATGGCCGTAATCCCAGGATAATCAAGTTAATGCTGCATGATATGTCACAAAGGTCTGTCCCATGCTTATTTACACCATTTCGAGCACCAATATGAGCCCTTATGACTCTAAAGACATGAGGTCACGTCTTTAAAGTCTTTAAGGATTCAGTGCAATGAATCCTTATTCATGCTTATTCGCGCCAAGCATAGACAACTGTAATGCACCAGTGATTGGCAGACAGCACAGGAATTCTGGATATGACCTGGCTATACTTGAACCTTATTAAGGTCATTATTTATGAAAAGCAAAATAGTGACCCTTGTGTAAATGCTAAGTTTAGAGACATCATAAAGGTTTGTTATGCTGGTCGTGATGGGTTTCTGCGGCGGGATCAAAAATGAAGGAGACTCGTATCGTCCGTGACAGTCGACAAAGAGGCAGGGTGTGAAAGAAAATACGCTGAAGATGCTGAAGGCAGCTGCTTGTCTCGGTCAAACACAATGACTCTTCAAATAAAGGATACAGTAAAGGCGAACCACGGCGGATGGAAGCGGACATAAAGAGACTCAGACAGGTTCACAGCATGATAGGCCTTTTCTGAAGAGACTGCAACAGACGGAGCTGATTTCATCTAAAATATCCCCGAACCTGAACATTTTGTCATTGACTGAGACACTCAGGTTCTTTCTGACAAGACCACCTGATGTGTGAAGCAGAAAGACCAGGCAGCTCTCACTGCTAGACTGGACATAATAGCAGCCCAATCAGTCAATATTGATCTTCACAGCGGGTCAAAAGAGAGACAGCATTTATCTGCATGAAATAGGACTGCAGCAGTGACAGGAGCGCATCAAACAGTTAGAGAGAAGATCTGTCTTTCTAAACGCTCTCTCTGCCAACAACAGCAGAGTTCAAAGAATTTTCACATTTATAACCACTACAGCTTTTAAACTGTGCACAAGGACAAAGTTGTCTAACTTTGTTTTACTTGATTCACAGTTTGCTTTCTGTAAGGAGCTAACCGGAGCTGTTGGAATTCAATTCAGTTGTTTTTATATGCATTGTGCAATAGTTATCTCAAGGTTCTTTAGGTTATAAAATAAAGAGCCTAAAATCCTAAGAACAACCCCAGTGATCCAAAAAGCACGTCTGCCTCTTAACAGGAAGAGATCTCCAGCAGAAGCAGGTTCAGAGAGGGGTAGCCAGCTACTGTGATATCAGAAACAAAGAACACCGTCACACATTTATGGTTAGACAGAAATGCTTTAATGCAAGAGATGCCTCTTAGCATGAATCATGACAACCTCAACCTTTCCTTCATAGGAAAAATGGTTACACTTCCCGAAGCAGCAACAACAACATCAGAGGACTCTTTCCTGTGGACTTTACTGGTTTCCCCTGAAAAATGACAGTTAAGTCATGCAAATGGGTCCAGACCAAGTGTCAGCATACATGCTGATTCCACGGGTGCTCACATGTGCCGGCATGCATCCAGGTTAAATTTACATTGAATTGATATAAGGACTTCAGCTGGTGGTAGAGCAGCTCAACGAAAGGAACTGCCTGTCTGGTTATTTGAGTGTCAGTCATCTTCTCCAAAACCTGTCCCAAAGATCCAATTTCCAAACTATTCCTGAACTCCTGTTCAGAAAGGTCATCGAAGAAACTGAACACCAGATAGCAGAGGCATAAATCGTCGCCTGTAAGTCTGAGAATGTGATGGAGGGTTGACTGGAAACGAGACCGCTGAGAGCGCTGAGACTCAACTGCTGAGACTCAACTGCTGAACTAATATGAAAATAAAACCAAGAAACTATGACGTAATAGAAAAATAGGCTGATGGTCTGCAATGCTGGAGCCTTTAGATTACACAGACTTTAAAGTCCTCCATCTAAAATACTGATTGACAGTGGGACAGCAAACTCTATTATAGGTATTAATTGTGTTCGATTGATGCTCTTTTCTCCTTAAATACTAGAGGACAGTTTTGCTTGTTCATTCAGATTTGCTTACACGTCCTTTTAGATGTTTAAAACATGTCTGACAACGAGAACTAAATGAAACCCAGCAGTATAACAACCCCCCCCATTAAAAAAACAGCTTTTACGCTCCTCTGGGATTCACACCACTTCAAAGAAACCCTGACCTTCCTACTTCCTCTGCTTCTCTTCAGCACTTCTTTATACCTCTTTATGACTCACTTACTTACTCTTGTTGTATAATCTCTCGCCTTTTTTCTCTCCTCTCCCTCTTAGCATCTTCTCCTACCTTTTAAGATCTCTCCTCTTTGCCCTCTGTCTCTCTTTTCTCCTCTAGCTCATTTCCCCTCCTTTTGTTTTCCATCGCCATCAATGAAACGAGACATTAATCAATAAAACCACAGATCCCCAGGAGTCAAAGAGTTTGTTGATGTTCTGGAAGCTCTTTTTTAAAGTTCTTCATTAAAATGTGCTCCTTATGAAGTATTCAAAACGGGCATTTACAAACCTGATCATTACCTGGGAAGCATATTGCACAACAGGAAATGTGAATCTAAGATAGGTAAGTTAATAGAGAGGAGAGTTAATCAAAAACACAGCGAGGAGTCGAGTCCCTGGAGTTGGATCTTTGCAAACATTAACTTTATGTTGGCTTCTTTTTGTCAGATAAGGTAATTTTATACCACCTTAGTGATTTATTTGATATGTAATTTCCTGTTAAAACAGTACAATTACCCTGGCAACCTAAAAAATGGGACTTGTGTTACCAAATGGTTTATTTTGGCTCAAACCTTGGCTTAAGGCTTTTACTAAACTACCAAGTAGATAGTAAAAATGATGGCTTTCTCCTCTGGGCACTGGAAATTTCATGATAATTTGAGGGAAGCAAAAGTTAAAGATAATGGGTGATCTGTTACTTTGCCTACAATTACATTTAAAATGATTTCCTACCTTTACTCCCTGTACTGCAGCTCTCCTGGACGTCTGCTGGGGGAGAAACACCTCAGACTATAAAGTGATCTACCCATGAATTCTTTTACCGCATTTTTTAACATTTTTACAAAAACTGTCTTAAGGGATATGAAAATGTATTTAATTTACCAAAAAAAGTAGTGTATGGATGTAGTTAATGGTTTCAGAAGTCCAGTTTTCACTGTAGCCATCTTGGTTTCAAAACACTAGATGTGATGAGGGGGGTGTGTCTCACATGGAACCGCTCACTCATTGGCTAACGACCTGTCAGTCAGCTATGTTCGTGTTTTTTCACGTTTACGGTTCAGTTTGTGGTTTAGTCAGGCTGGGTATCCATCCATCCATCCATCCATCCGCTTCCCCTTTTCAGGGTCGCCGGTGGTGCTGGAGCCTATCCCAGCTGTCTTGGGGTGAGAGGCGGTGAGCTGCTGGGTATTTAACCTTTTTATTCTTCTTATTAACATGACAGTAAATGACTAAAATGCTGACTTCTACACTGATGCAAGCTTTCAGAGATCCTAAGTTTGTGGCCTGTTTGTCTTCATCCATCCATGGTTCATTGTTCTGTTTAGCTAAAGTTTTTCACATAGTGATACAGGGTTCATTCAGTCACCTGCAAAGTATTTTTAGAAAGCCACTGAGTGGCTTTTATGTGGACATTTTCTTTTGAAAAACAGCAAGAATCATTCAACAGCATGCTAACTACATGACTAGCTACACTGAGCGCTTGGCAGCTTTAAAAGCTCCCAGGCTGTTTGATCTCTTTGGTGCTGTCTACGTCCTGTGGCTCATTGTTCTGATTGGGTGATGTTTGCCTGTTCGAGGCTTAGACTGTGTTTAAATAAGGACGCAGCTTTTCAAAGTGAAAACCAGGGAGAAAAGACTTTGACTGGAATATTTTCACTCGTTTCGTTGTTTAGCCAAACCTCTTATGTTCTTTGTTGTAAACGTCAGTGCAAAAACTAACTTTAGCCAGAGAAAGAAAGATTGCCTTATTTTTCTGTCATTGTGCAAAGCAAATTTGTTTCTTAGCAATCAAACTATTGGATGACCTGTTGCTGGCATTAACTGACAGACTGGGCGTGAAGGACCTTGCTCAAGGGTATGTCAGCAGCAGCAGTAATTATGGGGATAGAGTCGTTGTGTTTGAGTCTGTCAGGCTCAGACTAATAACCCTCACGTCACAGTCTTTTAATCGTTCACAATAGCCACTTGATGCCTCATTAGCAGAGTGTTTGGAGGTTTTGTGTGTGTGTGTGTTTTGTGAGTAATCAAACACCAACATCACTTCGTGCAGTGAACATCTAAGCCCAACAAAGACGCTGTTTATCTGCCAGTTAACTTCTGAAGCAGAGCTTACTTGTTACTTCTTCTTAGTTGAGAGATGATGGGAATGTATTTCTTTCATCGCAGCACTGTCAATATCAGGCTCAATACTGTTCGCAAAGCAGCAGGCGGCATGATGGACGAATCATTACTTGAGTATGAATTGAGTTTAAATTGTTCAGCGAAGTTTGATGCCTTGTTATATTCTTGAACTTGTCTTGAACCCGTTCCCAAAGCCTTTGTTTTAAAAAATGTCTGTAGTCAGCTGCTCCACTCGACCAGGAGGGAGACCAAACCCACTCAGACAGACTGCTACTCAAACCAAATCACACGGACGGCTCTGCCATAAACAATGTGGGAACAAATCGCTTTTCTTATTCTTACAAACAGGAGATAAGAAAGTAAAGAAAGTTGCATTTAGGTAAAGAAACTTTGTGATGACAGTCAGCAGGAATTCTTGAGATGATAACATCATCATCGACTGAGTATTTCTTTGATTTAATTTAATTGTTTGGCCAGTTGAGAAAAAAAAGCCCATTGCAGCATCTTTGAGCAGACGGTTTGTTTTCCAGCTGTTTATTATATATGAGCAGATGTTTGAACATCCAGAGGCAGAAAGAAAAAGAAATATGATAAAACAAAGTCCTTGGGCAGAAAACTAAAGATTCATTCACGTATTGGCACCGAGATGGCGAGAGATTAATCCATCAAGCCTGTGCCTACACGTTAGCCTCGTCTCCTAGCACACCATTAGACATATGACAGGAATCATTTATGTGATAAAAACAAGAGAATGAAAAAAAGTCTCACACATACAGCTTTTATTTATAAATTGAGCAAATGAATTAAAATTTCTGGCATGAATAACAAACTAGAAATGTGCATGTTTGTGCAGTTTCTACCTCCAGTCCTGCACGTGCCGGTATGAATGGAGCTAATCTATGCATGTGCTGATCGATCAGCGCGCTGCTGATTATTTGAGCCGCTGTGATTTATACCACAACAGTTAATGTCTTGACCAGCTAGCTTTTTAAAGAGACCTAATTAATTATACTTAAAGAGAAAAATTCACATTGACTGTCAGCGTCTGATGAGGCTCCTTCCCTTTACTTGTTCTGTTTAACCTTTGTACGTGTTGTTTGGTGCAGGTGTCCATCACTGGATCTGGAG
>VOQK01009487.1:5793-21639 GCA_015052645.1 Benitochromis conjunctus | reverse complement strand
AAGCAGTTTTACTCCAACCACCAATCACAGGTAATTTTACCCACTATTCTCCCCACCTGACTGAATGTGCTAATCAGTGATTATTGAATGTAATCTTGTGTCATAAACCGCGCATCATTGTCCATCCAGGCTACCTCATCAGCACATATTGGTTTCCGTTGATGAAAACCAACAGTTTACTTCTTTCAGTCTATTTCTAGCCCTTAAATGAGTTGCACTGAAATAATACCTTGTTAAGCTAGACTGCAGGAATGAACATGCGTGAAGCACCAAACTGAAAAGAACTGCTAATATTTGGATTGAGATACCAGTCTTGAGATAGTCAGTCGACATCCCAACACTCCCGTATTGTCCTGAAACCTGAAAGAGTGAGGTCACGAGTACAAGGAGCTGAAATTAGTGTCCTCTGTAGGGAGGCTGGGCTCAGCCTTAGAGAAACTGTGACGAGCTCAGAGATCTGGAGGAACTTTTGACTGGAGCCGCTCCGCCAAGGTGTCTAAAAGAGCCTGTTGAGGTGGTTTGGCTCCATGTGGAGGTTTTTTCCAGAGATGCCAAACTAGAAAGAGACCCACGGGGACACCCATTGTTCATATTTCTCTGCTGGCCTGGGAGTGCCTTGAGATCCCACAGGAGGAAGTCGAAAACATACCTGGTGAGAAAGATGTCTGGAATACCAGCTTAGTCTGGAGCCAGTGCAACCTGACATGTGGCAGTGAATGGATTGATGGGTGATTAAACCATGTTTATCTTTGAAGGACTGAACAGAAGTATATTTTACTGTTTTAGAGCCATTATCACAAAGCAGGCTGTTTTGGCCAAACACAAAAAGAAGTTTATAGTAAGGAAATTTGCTTACTTGTGAATTTCAAGGTTTAACTGCTTATTTAAGCTAAATTTAAAGCACTTAACAGACTCTGTGCTGCATCTGGACTGATTATATGGTGGTTGGAAGTTTAACAGATTGTGGGTTTGGAAGTTCTCGAGGCCTTTATCCTCCCTGTGCCTTTTCTCTGGACGCACTGGCTCCTGCCACACTCCCAAAGACGTGCACGATGGGGATATCTGTGACTCTAAGGTGACCACTGGTGCAGATGTGAGATAAACACAGGCTTGAGTGGTCAGTGAGACTAGATAAGTGCTTTACAAATGCAGCTCAGTTTTCATGTAGATGCATGAATTATATATCAAACAAATTCCCTTTCAAACCTCTGCATTAACCTTACAGCTCATGGGTCGCCTCCGTCAGATTGGCGACCTGTCCTGGGTGTACCCCACCTCTCGCCCTGTGGTAGCTGGGATAGGCTCCAGCCCCCTGATAAGGATAAGATGAAGAGACTGGATGTATGAATGAATTCCCTTTTCCCAACAGTGTGTTGTCTAAAGAAGTTGTTTTTTGTACAGTTACAGAATAAGAGGAGGTATAAACCACAGGGATACACATAAGTACCGCCTGTCAGTGATACCACAGCTCTATTTTAGAGGGTATGGTCCCACTGACAAGACCCCTGTCGGTATCAAATAAGGTTTTTTTATTTCTTTATTTTCCAAGAGTGTACAAGTCAAAAGAAGTTGTTGTTTATAACTACAACAGGGACCCTTCCAGTAATGGTGCTGGGGTTCCAACCCATCCCCACCCCAGCTACTTTTACAGGCTACCGGGGGTCCTGATGCCGCTCTCCCTACTTTAAAGATGGGGAAACAGAGCTCTACTAAATGAAAGCAGGTGGAAAGAACGCCCTTTCTTTGACTGTGGTGGTCTTGACTGAAATGGCTTTCATGTGTTTTGATGTCTTTTCATTAAATAAAACTATTATAATTTTGGGAGTAAAGATGCCCCCAGATTGTTTTAATGATTACTACAATTAAATGTTGGAAATTATGCCTCTCCAAGTTTGCATTTAAGTTTTGAAATAAACTTGAAATAAAGTGCAGTCATCCATCAGCACTGGCAGCGGTCGGTGTGTTCAAATCTTCGTGTGCTTATTTTAGTTTGGGGTTCATTAAATTCCTCTGATTGTTGTTTCTGGGAGTTAAAAAGCAAGACCAGCATTAAATACGTTAAGGGCAAGATTTAAACATCTCTCAGCCAGCAACCCGCCAGGCCATTCTTTTTCATTTATGTGCGCTTTTGTGTTTTTATCTCCTCGTGTTTTGTAATTATGCATTTTGTTGGATGTCTTGCAGCGAGCTAATTTTCCCATTAGGGGCTATAAAATCTTGAAGTTTAGGTTTATTAGTCATCCCCTGAGTGCTGAATTCATGAATTTAGCAGACTCTGCCTCAAATATAATTAGTTTCTTCGTCTGTAACTCCATTTCACAGAACTAAAATGTGCGGCATGCCTATTGTCCCTCTCTCATTACTTTAATTCAGCTGAAATGAATCGCATGTGAACTGTGAAAACAGACCAGCAAAGGTGTCGGCTCGTCCTTCTCTTTCTTGGCTCTTTTTCCATCTCTCTCTCTGATGACCTTTCAGTAAAGGCTGCTGAAGGTGCAGGGGTTTAATTGTCCCCAGTGCGAGCCAGTAACTCGGATCTCATCAACAAGATGGGATTTAATGCCGCCAATATCCAATTCTGCATTCTAGTGGCAAGGATGGGCTGTTTGGATGCAGCCTGGGACTAATTCATGGGGGAAGAAGCTGGACGTGAATGAAGAAAACTGTGTGAGCCTCGACCCTGCCTGCTATTCTGGTTTTTCCCTTTTAAATCTACTTTATTTAAACTTGTTCTTATGACCTGTACCTGTTTCTGTCAGGTATTACTGTAACTTTCTAAAAGCAATATTGCAGAGAGATGCATATTTTCACGAAGATCGAAATAAGGAATTACGTGTTAGTTGGATTCTTTAATTTGATTTTCATGTATTGAATTGTTTCAATTCAACTGCAGTGATAAAAAACTGTGAGCCACTGATGTCTGCTAAAAACTGGAGTGGCATTTGGAGTGGAAAAGCGAAGGTCGAGCAGCGCTGTACCATCCATTTCAATGGGCCATTGCAGTGAAACTGACGGACGGCATTATGCAAGAAACAGTAAAAACTTAATTTTAACAATGTTGCCTCAGAGTTCTGGGGCAAGCAGCTAATTTCACCCTTCTAACAACTTTATTTCTAAAACTCACACCGTTTATGAGAGTTTAAAGTCATTCAGTATTCAAACACTGGGACATTTTGAGTGACAGCTGGGGGCTCCTGTCTGCAGGGCTTTACCTCTTCTAATTGGCGTTGATGAACACGACCTCTTAGCCCTGTTTTTGGTGTCAGTTCCTTCTGGAGCATTTTTAATGTAATCATCTGACAAATAATACGGAGTGAAGTCAGACTAATTGCACCAACAGCCCATTCAATGCATTTCTGCCACAGATTTAGTGAGTGAGTTTGTAATATGTTACGAGTTCCCTAATTAACACTAACGAGCAGATACACATCTGCCATCTTTGAATGTAGCTTGCTAACCAAGCTAGCTACCCATTAGCGTAGAGGCGATCTAGAAGAGCCGTTCCAGTCATGGCAGATGGCCGCACCTTACAACATAAAGCTCACTGAGGCAGCTGTGGTTGGATTTTGCTCATCAAGCTGATTTTTAATTTCAGTTTGTATATAATGAACACTGATCGGTGTTTAAGGATTTAGGACAGGGCACCCTCCTTTCATAGCGCCTATTTTCAAACACTGACATGATAATTAAAAAGCTGGACATCATTCAGGGTTTTACGTGAGCCAGAGTGTGTATCAGAGCCATAGCTGGACTGTATGAAGCCAGAAATATCACAATCCAACATCAGGGTAAAATGATAGATGGACAAACATTGAAAAAAAGAAAAATGTTGTTTGTTCTTTTGTCTGTAATCAAAGGCATCAGCCATAATCATCTGCTCCATTAGCACCTGCTCCTCCTCCACTCCAGCTTCTCTTTTTTTACATTTCTCCCAGCCCACACCTTTTTCCACCCATGAAAAAGCTTATCAACGCTACTCGGAGGAAGGCAGGCTGCAATCACAGGGAAAATGACAGCTCTTTCTCCTGTCACTATCACCAGCCGTTCACAGCAGACCCAGGAATGTTTATCTTCAAAAGCATTATGACTAAAATGCTATCTGCAAAGAGGAAATGGTCTCGTATTGTAGCCTGTCCTTATTTTACCTGCTGAAATACTTATAATTGCATTTTCACGAGAAAAATCACTTAGAGTTTACAAATTTAAAGACCTGCTTTTAGGAAAAATGCTGCCTCCTGAAATGTATGCATGCGATATAAATGCATTTTATTTAATAAAGTTAAAATTTTAATAGCTTAGTTAGCCAGCTTATGTTCCCATAAACTGTTGACCATCCATCCATCCATTCGCTTCTGCCTATCCTTTTTTCAGACTGGAGCCTATTTCTTTGGATTAAAACCTTAATAAAGATCGAGTAATTATAGTGTTTTATAGAAAATACACATCTCGGTTGGGTTCTATATCAAAAATGCCCCAAAATAAAACATCTCGCACAATAATGTTGTACTCTGGGATGTGAACTCTATATGCTCCATTTGCAACTATAGCAAGAGCTCGGTTACTGTTTCTGTTTATGTATTTTTATGAGTTTTTAGAGAAGCCTAGCAGTAGCTGGTTACACCATCAGTGCTCTCACGTCTCTGTGATTTGCAGATGATGTGGTCCTGTTAGCGTCACCAAGCGATGAGCTCGATCATGCAGTGGTGCAGTTCTGTTGAATGCATGTGGCAGGAATAAAAAGTACCTTCGTATCTGAGGCTGTGGTGCTCAATCAGAGAATCAGGTGGATTTTCTGCTCTGGGCTGGAGATAAGTTGTTGCCTCAAAAAGTTTAGCTACCTTGGGCTCTTGCTCTGAAGTTGTGTGAGATTGACAAGCGGATCAAAAGTGAGCCGAGCCTCAAGGCAAAGCTGTCATTTGATTGGTCAGTCTTACCCTCAAAGCTGTGGGCAGTGACTGAAAAATGAATGAGAGGTCTAAGTCTAAATGATTTTTGACCCCCCCTTCCAACTCATCAGGGCACAAAACGTTACAAATGCTTATTGACAGAAATCAAAAACAAACTTTTGGTTTACGTCTCAGGCGGAGGGTTAGGTTTACTCCTCATCGCTGACAGTCAGCTGTTTACTGATGTACAGCAGCAGGAAGCCTTCCAGCATATGAGTCATAGCCCACTCCACTCAGTGAGCTATTCCCCCCGATGATGACTGCGAATTGAACAGGTAGCACTGGAAATGACCTTTTCTTTGAAGTGATTTTGGGTCCACTGTCAAAGATGGGTGAGAAGCTCAGTCACTCAGGTGGTCCGTTCCTCCTCTGCATCACGAGGGGCCAGCTGAGGTGTTTCACGAATACGAGGAGGTTTATTTAAATGGTGTTTCGGTCATAAACAAAAAACCTCTTATTACCAATGAGGAGGAAACCTCAGGAAAGACCAGGATAACTTTTGAAGAGTTGATGACTTTCTGCTAGTCCGGGATCACCTCGGTAAAGCTCCAAAAGAGCAGGAGATGGAGGCAGGAGGCATCTGTTAAGCAGACTCGTGCCCCACTTACTCTTGACCCAAAGTGTAAGAAAAGTGGATGGATAGATAAAGAGAAGGAAACACAGAAATACACGAGAAAAACCCCCTGCTCCAGCGCCTTCAGGCATTCCCACAATGCACTGCATGCACTCTCATCCACCTGTGATACAATCAAACATCACTCTTGTACTGCACTCGTCAGCAGTGACACAAAATTATTATTATTCACAAGTGAAAATTCAATTTAGCGCTAAATGCAGTAAAGCGGCGTTTAGTAGAAAAGGGCATACTGAACGAGGGAGAAATGTCAGGCACAACTACGGGCGGAAGAGAAATACAAACAATGGTGGTTATTTGCTTTCAGGACACCTTAAATAGCCTCACCCAGAGGTTAATAGAAAATGACACTGTTTTAAGGCGGACTGAAGACTCTCCAGCTGCCACTGCACCACTCTGGCTCGAATCACTTGGTCCCATAAACCAGCACAACAACAAGCACCACAGCTTTTTATATGACAGGCCGAATTTAGCTCAGCTGTGTGTGCGTGTGTGTGTGCGTGTGTGTGTGCGCGTGTGTGTGTGAGAGAGCCATAAATATGGGTGGCACTCCTCTCACAGATTACAGGAGAAGGTAAACATCTCGGGGGAGCGATGAGGTCATCTTCCCTGCTCTGTGTATTACAAACCGCTCCTCTACAATTATAACAGAGTATGGGTCATCGCTTAAAGGAGTGGTAATGGCCGCCTGGACTCGACCAGCTGATGGTCTGGCTTTTCTTTGGTAATCTTGAGAACGTATTTTAGCCCAAATCTTTTTCTGGAGCTAAATAACGAGGATAACATGTGAACCTGATTTAAAGGAGGAACACACGCCGAGGGCATTAACAGCTATCTGTCATGTGATTTATGCAGCCTACCACCCCACCTGCATTCCTCACGTGGACCCAATATTAGCACCATCAGACATCATGGCACAGTGAGCATGTCTCACAGGTGCCAGAGCATTTTGATATAGCATTGGACTGGAATGACAACGGGCTGATAATGGTTTCAGGTACTGGATATAGCTTCTGGTTGTGGAACCTTTAAACCTGCATCTTTTCTACAGACCTGTTGGTCATGGATCCACATCGTCTTGACGGACCTCAGGTAACACTGGTGAGTTCACAGACTCAGTTAATAGTCCTATTAAAGATAACATGATGTTTATTTTATGGATCATTTCCCCCCTTTGCTCATTTTCAAAACACCAAGATGACAACAACCAGAACACTCAACTCGAGGCTTCATAAGTGGACTTCACTAACCAGTGGGTGTAGTTTCATTCAGTTTTATTTATATAGCACCAAATCACAACAACACTTACCCCGTTTGCTTTATTTTCTAAGGTACAGACTCGACAATAATACAGAGAATATCAGCCGACCCCCTATGAGCAAACACTTGGTGACAATGGGAAGGAAAAACGTCCTTTTAACAGGAAGAAGGATCCAGCAGAACCAGGTTCATGCAGGGCTCGCCATCTGCGTAACTGGTTCGGGTTGGTTGACTCTACAGTGACAGTGTCTTTATTTACAGACTATAATGTCATAGATACAGGATTTGCCCTCTTCCTTTGCTTTGAAGTTCATCTCTGCTGAAGACAAATTTAATCTGTGCCTTTGTGGGTCAAACTGCTCTCATTGTAAAATGTGATCAGCTTTTGTGTGCATGGCCTCGAGTGAGTAAATATAAGTTGTGAGTTTTCCAGGAGCTGCAAAGACTCCAAGCCTGTGCTAGTTGGTACCACCTTGGTCGAGCACCAAGCGGCGACTCTATGTTGCCTTTGCAAACTGAAAAGACAAAGATTTATCAAGTTTCAGAGGAAAGGACAACATTACTTTCTTGCCAAAAACTTATTAGCGGTTCATATCCGATCCAAGTTTTCAGCCTTAGGAAATTAATCCAATCTCTGCTGATATTCACGAGAGTTGCAAAGGTGTCCTAAGCTGTTTGGAGCTGCAGGAGATGACATGCAGGCAGAGAGATGTGCAGACATTTCTGTGGGGGATTTTTGGCTTATTAAAAGATACCATTGTGGCAAACATCATATCATTTTTTTTGACTGACGCAGCCTGTTTAGGATGCTAAAAGGGAGCATGCTCTCTCCACAAAAATCTGGAATTACAAGCAGGAACAGAAAAAGAAAACAGACTTTTACTGAAGCAAATTTTAAAGGAGATCTTTACCAGCTCGAAATTCTTATTCTTGGGCTCGACTAGAGTAGCTGTGCATGATTTATTCAAAAATAATCTGTATTTGTCGTGTACTCCTCCCTTCATGCTCTGTTTGAAACGAGCTGTTTTACTAAGCTAAAAGCACCTGTCTTCTGATTGGCTGCCCCTCAGAGACAACATTCACAGCAGGTAGGTGGAGCTTTAGTACTCAGACGTCTGTTCTGACTTAAGTTTAGGCTGAAAACTACTGGTGGCTGCTGGTGCGACCTCTCAGCCTCCCAGTAGATACACCTGTGGTAGTATTGTATGGTTTTCAGAAAACTTGACCTCTGACCTTGAGGTTTAGTTGATGCACCTAATGTGTCCATTTCAAAATCGTTGCCTCGTTCTGAAGTTGTTGTATTCACAAACTTGGGTGACCACGCTGCTAGCCCGGCCGCCCGGTGGGGTAACGATAGCACCCCGTCAGCCTTGTGAATGTATAGTTTAACTCGGGGGTGGGGAACTTTAGGCCTCGAGGGCCCGAGTCCTGCAGGTTTTAGATCTCAACCTGGGTCAGCACACCTGAATCAAATGATGAGCTCATTACCAGGCCTCTGGAGAACTTCAAGACATGCTGAGGAGCTAATTTAGCCATTTAAATCAGCTGTGCTGGATCTGCTCATACTATTACCACTGGCTCAAAGTGAACAAATATGTAATCTTTTTTTTTACTTTAACAAGAGCAGACAAGATAATAAGTGTAGTTGAAAGGTCACTTTGACAAAGGGTGTCCCAGAAAGCAGTGTCTCAAATGAATGACAATACTCCAACAGCCAGAAAAATGTCATATTTTGCAGATGAGGTGGTTAAAAAAAAAAAAGTTTATTTTCTTCTAAGAAACTTTCAGGTCTGACTTTCTATTTTTAGTCGCATTCAGTGCAATTCCCCAGAGGCACCTGAGACGTTTGATAAATAATTTAATAATGAGGGTTTGGGTGGAGGCAGCGTGTCTGCATCTCTTTTATAGAAGAAGATTCTCAAAACACAAAACCAGTGAATACAGAACAAGGGCAAAAACACATGCGCACATCTGAATGTTTTTTATCCGTCTAAAAACAACAGCAGCTCCAACTTCAAATTCAGAGACAGTTATGGCCTTGCCAAATTTGCATCCAATGAACAACCAGCCACGAGTAAACAACATGTGACAGGGAGCATTCTGGGAGGTGGTGAGTGCTGGCGGTTTGACTGGAGGGGAAGGTCAAGCTCCCCCTCTGGGCTGGAGCTGCTGGCAGCACCGGCCTCGCTCACGCCCCCTCTGGGACTCCATAAAGCAGAGCTGTTGGTTCTACAGCCCAGGGTGGTGCTGCTGCAGACCTCCACCTGCTGGCTCCAGCACCGTCTCCCAGGAGCAGTGATCCACATCACACAGTCACAACAGTTCACCTAGCTTTGCTTTAAGCACAGGCTCCGGTGGGGATAGAGGTACAGGGGACGGAGAGTGGTTTCTGCTGTTTGTCCCTCCCTCCGCTCATTAATCTCTCGCTGGCAGCGGGGAGCGAGCAGACCGGCCGCGGTCGCGTGTCCTGTTAAAGTGCTCCGCTGTAACAAAGTTAGCTTCTGCCTGTCTGCATAATGATGTTTTGTAAATCAATTGCCTTCTTTGAATATGCGCTGTGTACACAGGATTATGAATGCCTGAAAGGGCCGGGAAATTATCTAAAACGGTTGAAATGACATTATCTAAATTTAGACCCAGAGATGATCCAACCTTTCTGTGATGGACTGTGACTTCTTCTTCACTTTCATTTAGATCACAAAGGTTTTCAGTCCCACTCTGGCTCACAGATACTTTCAGTATTTTGGATTTAATTAAGGTGACTGAAATCATATAAACATGTGCATGATGACCGAGTGCAGTGGCTTCCACAGACCATCCCTGCCATCGACTGCTTCTTTAACTTTAAAATTAAACTCAGCTGTAGTTTAGGTGCTGTTTTTCATGTCTTACATTACAATAACACTGAAATTTGATAGAAATGTGGTGCTTAAAGAAATTAAAAGAAATGCTTTTTAAACAGAGTACAGCATTAAGTCAGTTAAACGTCTGGGATAGTCATCTGGTCATTTAAGGCGGGTTGTTAATCAGTTTCAGCTGCTTTGGTGTTAATGAAATTAACAACAGGCGCACAAGAGTGACAACAACGAGACGACCCGCAAAACAGGAAGTGTTTTACAAGTCTTAGCTGAGAGGCCCCTGTGACCTGGACCCCGGGGTAAGAAGATGGATGGATGGTTTCTTTTATCTCTAGTCTTAATCCATACTGTATACTGATGCTGTCAAATCAAATACTGTCAAAATATATGCCTACATTCTTTTTAAATGACCCCAGGCAAGAATTTATGTTTATTTATAAGATTTTGAAAGTGTACATTGGGAAATGTCAAAAGTTAGCGATCCCATCCTGTGAGCGAGACACTCAATGAGGCTCAGGTGGAATCAGAACAGGTTTGTAGGACCAGCCTGTGAGGACATAATTCATCTGGGAGTTTTTTAAACTCTATTTCTTTGTCTAGGTGTGCGTGGGGGGCAGATGAGGTTCAGATAATCAAGATGAACGGAAATGTTCACCGAAGGCTCTCAGTTACACTGGTCGCCTCCCACCTGCAGTCAGGGTTAGTCTGGCTGAGACACAGGCCTGGTTTGCTGGAGTGGAAAGACCCGGGTGGGAGGGCAGCTAATACATCACTCACCCTCCCCCCTTTAACTCATTACCTCACCCACTCCGGTCCATGTACATGAGGTGCAGCCCATTTAATCTGTCTCAATCTGAGAGTCCCCGTCTGTCTTTGCTGCAGCGGCGAGCCTATTTAAAATAATCGGTGGCTGAAAACGCCGCTCTACGAGCTGTGCGTCTCCTGAGACAGGCGCAAGAAGTAACAGACTCGTACACAACTGCATGACAAACAGCACACAGGCACAAAGTCAGCTGGAGCCTGATTGAAGCTGCAGATCTTACAGACAAAGCACATCATTACAGCCTACAGATCCTGCACACATCCACACTCTCAGAGCGGATCGGTGTTTCAGTCTCCTGCCACATTACCCGCTCTCTGCACGACTGATGCAGCGATTCATTTCTGGGTCTCGCAGACCTTTTCAGACAGAAGCAGCTGCACAAGAGCAGGAGCCCACGGGGGATTTTCGCCGCACTGTTGTGGTTGATGACATAATGAGAAAGGAAAAGTGGCTGAAATGAAAGTGGCTGCTCCTAATTAAGTGCAATCTTAATTAGGAGCATTTTAACTCTTCATTTGAAATTTATGGTGATTCGATTAACTTTTAATGACTTGCTGCCCTGAGCTCTTCTTGTTTCTGACACGACCTCTGCAGCCCAGCTGCAGGCGGCCCATCGGCTGCTTTAACCTCCACTATAGAAATGTTCAGAATCACACGCGTAAATATTTCATAATTCAGCAATTCACAGAGGACAAAATATCCTGTGGTAAAGAAATTCATCAGTACTGATGGAAAAAAAAATCAAAGTCAATTTTGTCAAATTCTCTAAATATTTAGGAACGGTTCCTAAATGCTTCCTTTATTATTTCCTTTAGCAAAGGAGACACTGGAGCGTCCTTCCTAACGTCTTTTACATTTCAAAGCATCTGATCGTTGGTGAAAACAACATAACTGACAGGCGACGCACATCGTGTAAATGCATATCTTAGTCTGGATGGGGTCACATCTTCATTTTGCTGGCTTGCCAGCCTTTAGGCTCATTGATTACTTTTACTAGAAAGATAATGAGAATCTTGATAAAGGCTGGAGTGGATCAACTCTTCAGTGGGAAGGCTATATGTGAGGAAGAAACAAAAAAGCCCATTTTATTTCAACATTATGACAGATGGGTCTTATTTTCAATGTGATGGCACAGCGAGCCATCACATTATTGCACAAGAGCAGCTGGATTCTACGAGTAAGGCCATGTGAGTTCTTCTTCACACCTGTCCTTGACCTCATGATGGTTTACGTGAAGCAAACATGAGGAAAGAGGACATCTGCCACCATACATGCTGTACATTGTTAAAAACGCAATGCATTTCCCAAAACACTGATGTTTTGGGAAAACCCAGAAGGTCTTTAAATTTTAGAATACAACACAATTTTAACCAAACAGCAGATAAAGAAACACAACAACGGCCCTAGCTGATGCAAACCTGAAATATCGCACCATGTGTGACTGGTGAGTGCTTCAGGGCAAGCAAGGCATTAATGCTCAGCCAAGCTGTATGTGAGATGAGTTCCAGCATTAGTAAAAAGGGAAAGTCGCTCCAAACTTGTCACTTTTTGATCTGAAGCCTCACGGCTGGAGACGAGTGCTCAAACCCAACCGAACTTCTTATGTAAACATTTCCATTCGTTTCCACGTGCATCATTTTTACACTCCACGGTGCACAAATAATTTAATTGCATTGGTGTTACTTTGCTTGCTTGTGTGAACTCAACAGTAGTCCAATTGCATCAATTGATAATCTGCTGACCTGCACTAACGCATGACTTCAAAGGGCCCATTTGCAAAGCATGGAGCTCTCAAGTTGAACTTGACACACATTTTCATAATAGCTCAGAATACCGAGGAGAGCATTTTCTCAGATGGGGGGAAATGTCATGCAGTAATATGTGTGACCTCATGTGTTTCTGCTCTAACAAGCAGCAGCTGCATCAAGTGGATCTGATGACTTGATGCACTGCTGCACTTTTTCCACAAAACAAATTCTGTTTGAAAGAATTTAGCACTAAACTATGTTTTTTTTTAACATAGCATTTTGTGGGACGTGTTTGAGCTGCAATGTTTCATTAGTAAACATTCAAGACACCAAAGATCACTCACTCAATGGTTTCCAAGCAACAGCCGGCTAATCTAATCTATAAACAACGTCTAATAATCAATTTGAGTCATTCTGCAACTCGTCTGACTCAACTGGTTGCCAAATGAGTCTATTTAAGTTCTATTTCTATATCAAAGCAAGGTTGCCCTTATTCTATGTTGCTGTTAAAACATCAATATTTGCTTTTGTGTTTCAGATCTGTGAGGTACAGCCTTGACGTAGACGGCAGCACATTTTGTGATTTTCACAGTATTAATCACAAACAGATTACTTGTATTTACCACCTTGAAACCATGGTCTAACTGCCATCTTGTCCCCATCATGAGCTGCTTTCAAGACTGCAGCTGATGGTCACAGATCAGGTCCCCTTCTTAGACGCAAACATTTGACTGTTGCAGTAATTGTGGTCATGCTGCAGTCTCCAACTACTTTCTTTTGTAGTTCAACTGTAGCATGACTGAAGACCTGCTCTGTTGGGTTGAGATCAGGTGAGTGACCTTTGAGTGGAAAAACACCCAATTTCTTTACTTTGAGAAACTCTTGTGTTGCTTTGCTGTGTGCTTTGGGTTTAGTTCCTTTTGTACTTTAACGAGCCATCCGATCAGATTGTCAGGTGTCCATTTAATGTAAAAATGGTTATATTTCCTAAACAGCTAATGTCATACTTTCATTAAAGCCCTTCGATTAGAGCTGAAACTCTGCACTCTGATTACATGTCGACTATGATTTGGTTTAAACGTCACTGTGGAGGTGCTCGAAGGCAAAACTACAAAAAGTGCAATTTCACAAAAACCTTAGCTTTAATTCAAAGACATCTCAGGCAATTCCACCTTAAAAGTAAAAAATAAATAATATCCACCTGCAGCGTAGCCAGCGACTGGTCGCCAGTGATCAGCTGGTATGAAGGCAACTGGTTTCACTCCTGTGGGATCAGTTTATGCAGAAGTCAAGCCCTGCTTTATAGCATTAGTGGGATGGGGCTATAACTCATAACTCTTCATATTCATACGTGCAGGGCGCTGTTAGAAGGAGGTTGTTTGAACTCAAATTAGCTTTCCTTAAACCGTAAATCGTTGTTGATGCCTAACTCTAACCAACCAGTGAAAGCAAAAGCAAAAATAACATGAATCAGTGAAAATGAGCGTGTGAGCAAAACAAGTCCCAGCAGGATGCACGGCACAGCATCCTGGCTGCTCCCCCCAGCTGTGGCTTACCACGGCCTATGCAGGTCTCCAGAAAGACCATCAAGCAACAACAACAACACGACACACCTTTGATAAAACTATCTACACACAATGTTTTTGCTATAAGCCATTTATGCAGGGTCGCTAAGGGCCAACATAAAATTCACATTAATATATAAAAAAAAAAAAAAGCTCAAGTGCACAAACACATACTGCCAAATGTTCACATGCATGCCGACACAGTACGACAAAGGTTAAACTTTGTGTAAGGGGTGCTCGTTGAGCATTTTGAAGAAACCACATTGGTGGTTTGCATAGAGCGTACCCTACTCAGCACCATCTTCTCCACCATTGTTGGTCCCAAGTCCAAATGAAAAAGGGTTGGGTTTAGTGTTAGCAACCTCACCCCGAAAAAACCTCAACTGCTACAGAAACGCCAAAAAGAAAAACAGACTAACTTCCTGCAAGATGGAGGACCCCCGACACCTCGGAGATGAATGACATTAGGTGGTGAAAGCCGAAATGAATTCTTCTTACCTACAGTGGCACATGGAATGTCAGGCTAAATATAGCACTAATAAAAATAATATTTAATGTGTATTATGTTGTTAAGTCCACCTCTGTCAGACGGACGTGCTGATTGGAGCTGGAGGCAGAAGCAGACATGTCTTTCCTTGGTTTGCTGTGACTTTAAGTCCTTCCCTTTTGAAATGTATCTACCACATTTCAAATGATTTCCTTATTCTATACTCGGCAGGGTGATGCATTAAAAACATTCTAACATTCCCCGTGCAGCTCTCTGTCAGAACATAAGGCTCAGCTTCAGAGAAACTGCTTTCTGATTTATGCAGATCTCATATTAAAGCCCCGCTGCGAAGCAGACTTCATGTTTTATTCACAGCAGCGGCCATGTGTTGTGTGCCCACGTGTTTCTATGTGCAGTGTACTGAAAATGTGTCTTGTACTCTGTTGCGTCTGACTCGTCACAGGGACAGTGGATTACTAAGCAGGGAGACAGACGGCAACAGCAAGGAGAAATAAATGGGAGGGAAGCAGTGAGGGGAAGAGGAACAGTGTGAGGCACTTAAAGCTCATCTCAGAGTCTTAGAGAGAGCAACGAGGTTGATTTGGATGAGCTGGGATGTAAAAGGATGAGTTTAACATTTTTTATTGCGCACACAGTTTGTGACGTCCAAAAAACATGAACTGTCACAAAGTTTGGGGCAGTTGGGTTAAAGAGCACGAGCACATACAGTAGATTAGATTCCAGATCTTTAACAGATTTTTGTAGTTCATGCTGCCTTTTATGTATTTTTAAATATAAAAACCTTTTATAAAGTCTTTGCTATAAAAACAAAAATTCTTAAATTCATTTGTTGGATTTGCTGATGACAAAAAAGGTGAGACAGCAAATTTCAGTCTCTTGAAGTCCAAGATTGAAGCTGATAAAAGTCCAGAATCACCTGAACAGCAACATTGGCCTTACAAACTCTGTTTAATAAAGTATCGCCATCAAAGTCATGAGAACCACGCAAAACCTCCTGAAAAACGGCTTTTTGTTTTTTGCACTACTTAGAAACAGCCTTACTGATTTTATTGCATGTAAGGATCTTTAGATGTCATTGTTTGAAAATGGTATCGAGTATTTTCCTATTTTCCAAGTTTAGATTCCAGGATCGACTGCAGAAGCACAGCAGAGCCTGTGGACCTCATACGGTCCAGTTGTTCAAATGTAAAATATCTGCATGATAACCTATAAAAATTAATAAATACAATTTTACCCCTTTCATTTCATGCATGCGTGTGGCTATTAGTGTCCAGAGTTTATCAGGCTGACAGCTGCGAGCAAGAAGCTCTTCTTCAGCGTAAGCGATTTATGATTACATAAGTGAGTTATTATCCCTCAAGAAACTCTCCTCTGTCTGTGGAAACTCAGATAAATTCGAAACAGAAAACACATCACAATAAAAGACACTCCATACATTTGACAGCTGTGCTCTTCATGACAACAACAACATCGCCAACCAAAAGCCTTTCCCCACCGTCAGATC
>VOQK01009485.1:31470-44556 GCA_015052645.1 Benitochromis conjunctus | reverse complement strand
CACATAACATCCTTATAGAATATGATGGAACACTATAGATCAACTTATCTCAAAAAAACATATAAACAGTTACAGCAATATGATGCAACAAACAGCAGTACTACTAATCCAAAATACTCAGCTTCATACAACTGAAAAAAAATATGGACATTTATTTTTAGGTATATTCTGCTGCTGATACATACTTTAAGTTTGTGAATATAAAACCTTTTACTGCCTTTCACAGTGTTTAACTTGAAGGTTCTGAGTACTTTCTCCCACACTGAAAACACATGAATGATAGATTTATTTTAACATAATAAGACTGATTCAGGACAGAAAATTAGTTGTTTTAAACTTTTCTAGCAGTCCTTCACAAACAGCCTGTCTGTTCTCTCCATCTCTCAGCTGGTGCTGGCTCTTCCTCCTCCTCCTCCTCCTCACACACTGCTGAGTTTGTCCTGGTGGCTCAGGGCTCACCTGTGAGGGCTGCAAAGCCTCAGATGATGTGCAGCAGTCTCAGTCCGTCCTCACTCTGGACACTTGCAGTTGTCACACATGGAAATCAAATGTGCGATAAGCTGCAGGATTGAAACACAAGTGTAACTAAATACATGTTTATACTTTTATTAAACAATCAGAGAGGAAGAAAAAGAGAGAGAGTGCAGGACAGACAGACAGGTGACAGTCTCAGGTGTATACACTGCTACAAAACAGCCAAAGAAAAGGAGTATTTTGTGTGAAACCCGTCGACACTTTGTTAGTAGTGTGTTGCTCCATAGCGACATCTGCTGGATATAAAAAATAATCCCAGGCAACCCGGAGAAAACGTTTTTTTAAACTCTGTCCTTTATTAACTGCTCTGTGACAGAAATTCTCTCTTTTGTCTCCACCTGTTAGAAAAGCGTGGCCTTTCAGTACACAAACAGAGCACCCGAATCACATGTGATAATTCTGGGGTCACACATTGGAGTGAAGGCCAAATCTGATCTTCTCTCCAATGCACCATCATTGGTGTTAGAGGCATTTTTCCGCCCTCCTTTCATCCTCCCCGTAACAGAAGCACGCACACGCTCTCTCCAGTTATCGCTTTACGTACTTATACTGAGAGAACCAAGGCTTTCAGGAGGTCTGATCAGCATTTCTTTCACCATTTGCAAAAACAAAAACATTATTTTAAATAGGGAAAGTATCTGATATATGAAGCTAGAATCTTACCGCAATCATTGTAAATGTTAAACTTTTCTACTGTGAACGGTTGAGCAGAAAGTTTATATAATTGTATAGTACTGTATTGTGTTTGTACACAAGACTGCTATTTTTTTAAGTTTCTTTATATTGTTTTAGTGTACACCGAGGGCCATGGGAGCATTGCAGTTTCAAATTCCTGTGTATGACTTGTGTTATTCCTGTGTATTTTAGCTTCATATATCTGATTCGGGTGCCAGGGTTGTCTAACAGGTGGAGACAGAAAAGAGAATTTCTGTCACAGTGCACTTAATAAAGGACAGACTTTGAGATTTTCCACACCATTCTTCAAATACCCTCCATGTACATATGGTCTTTGTCAATAAAGCTGACTTTAAAAGCAGAAATCTCCAGCAGAACCAGGCTCATGAAGGGGCAGCCATCTGTCGCAGCTGGCTGGGTACAATGGAGATATAATAGGGTTTTTTAAGGAAAATTATAAAGACTTTTAGGAATTTTGATTGAGGGACAATTATTTTTGATTAGGTTTTGATTTGACACTATGGCGATTTGATTCAAGTCAGTTTTCAGATAATTTCTGCTTCAAGATTTTGGGAGAAACAAGACAGTGGAAAAGTCAAGGTCTTTAGTCATCGCTGCCCTTAAAACAGCATCTGAAGGGTTTCATAACAGCTTTTCCCAATGCTGAAAAGAACCTGGCAACTTTGGACTTTTGTCGAGAACTTGTGGGGACACCCAAATGGATTTTCAAGTGCTTCAAAATAGCCTCGTCCAATGAACTGTCAGACGCCAAAGCAGCATTCATGACCTGTTCTGGGGAGCCAAACTCCTTGATGAGGCCCTTAGACAATTTTTTGGCCAATCGGCTCACATCGTTCTCCAGACTCGTTACACGCTCCGCACTGCTGATTTCAGGTTGCACCAAGTTTGAAAGACGCTCAATGATGTCTTTGAAGTTTTTGTCAGCTGATGAATTTAGAGGCGTTTTTCGACTCTTTTTGTACTTGGTCATGACTCTAGCTAAAAGAAAGACGACAAGGCTCTTGGATATTGTCTCAGATTGAGAAGATGACACTGACACTTCTGAGATCTTTTCCTCTGGAGACGCTGGTCTAGAATGACAGGGTGTTCTAGATTCTCTGCCACTGTTTTCAGAAGGGCTCTGTGTCTTCTGCTCGTGTCTGAGGTGACACTTCTGAGAGCTTTTGCTCTGTTAATTCCCTTGTGAAATTATTGACTGTCTGACTTATAGCTTCTGCTGATAACCTTTCCACAGTTTTTCTTAATAAGTTAGGACTGCAACAACTTCCGGTATAAAGACTGTCAGTTTTATGTATTTAAAAAAAAAAAAGTATGTCACATAAATCAATCTTGTATTTATTGACACTATCAAGTAATAAAACACATTTTTAGTGGTTTGCTGTTAGATTTAAAGCATTTTGTGTCACTGTATACAAAAAACAAACAAAATCCAGCTTTTTGTTCAAATTACTGCAGCTGTTCAGTACTGCATCTGTATATGTGTCGAGTTTGCCTTCGTGCTTGTCCTCTTCTTCCTATCAAGTTTGCCAATTTGAACACACACACACTTGAATTAAGATTGTGTGTGCTCAGTCTTCTAGCAGTATGTCCAGTTCTTCTAAAGGCAGTCGCACTCGCAGTTCTTTCTCTGTCAACAGGTCTACAAACTCCTGCAGGTGATCAGGGAACAGCTGCACTGCATCCATATACAAACCCTGATCTCACACACGCACACACACGCACGCACACACACACACACAGAGAAAAGGAGGATGAATGTTATGTACTCGAAGACATACATACAGCACTGATGCTGATTTAGTTTGCAGTGGTAATTACATGTCACAACAGCAGGGCGATAAGTGTAATTGGTTAGTTTGGTAATAATATGCTGAGTAAGACAGTATATTGATCAAGTGGCACCATCTTTAATAAAATGCAGTGTGGCTAATTGTACTAATGTGCTACCAGCTACTGATTCTTGTTATGCTCCTCTTTTCGCATCACCTCTCCCAGCTGCCTGTCCCTGAGCCACAGGTTTCTTCCTGTTAAAAGGGGATTTCTTCCTCCCACCAGTCACCAAGTGATAATCACTAGGGATCCTCTCTAACACTGTTGGTACTTATACATATATACATTTACTGGTTGCACCCTAAAGGGTAACTGGGCATATAACATGGTTACTTCAGTTTCAAAAAAGCAAAACTACATCGCCCAAAACACTAATATTTAGATTTCAAATTACAGTCATTTCCTTTTTCACAAATCTGAGCACCTCTGTAGAAAAGTCAGTTGGTTCTGAGGTAAAACGAGGTGTTGTTCATTATTTAATAGCTCAGTTTCACCACACCTGATGACTCTGCAGATCTGTATAAATCAAGCCCTGGGAAATATCACTTTCACAGTATGTGTGTGCCTCACCTTAGACCAGGGGATATTCTGTAAGGCCTTGTAGAAGATTCCTGTGGCTTTATCCACTTTTCCTTCAGACACCTACAAATTCACACGTACACACTTTACATACACAATGCAAGCACTGTGATATTTGTGTATCCACATGCACAGAAGCTCATCCACACCTCTGACTCCATGTTCAATATTTGTAAAAACAGGACATTTTAGTTGTTATTCCTGAAACGCACGTAATAAAATTCCTTCTTTTCTTTTTTTTTTTAAATGACACTGAAGCTTTCAGATACAATTTTTTTTTCGCATTCAAGCAGGATCAGGTCTCTACCTTCTTCCTAACAGTTTTAGTGCTCCAGGGCAGAAAACAGCATGTGAGTTTGGGTCTCACCAGGAAGTGGATGTACATCCTCCAAAGTAAAGGACAATGAGCCCCGGTTTCTGTTGCTAGGGCGTTTTCAAAAAGTCCACGGATGCGGTTGCTGAGGCCATTCTCCGGCAGGATGGATAAGGGACCATCATGGAAACACGATCTATAAATGCCGCAGACAAGTACAGTATAAGCGCTAATTATCAACTGATAATGTGCAACCCTTTTTCTAAGAAAGCTGCAATAAGTAAAACTAAAAGCATGACTCCAAATCACTTAAATCTGTATTTAAAGAACATTAAAGACTGAAACTTTTTGTGTTGTGATGTTCATCAGATGCATTTATTTAACCCTTTCACCCATAGTGGTGACTACAGTGGACAGCTATTCAAAGGCTGTTTTCTTGTCTTTCTGTAAGTGTTGATGGTATACTTGCACAGAAACCACCACATTGGACACTGATGTGTCCCTCCATACCAAATTCATAAGTCAAAACGTATGCTGTCCACCTAAGTGGACATTCTTTGAAAAGTACATGTTTAAAAAGATGAAGTTCAGAAATCTTTTTTTTCATGCCTAAAGATGAATAAAAAAAATCCTGATTGAGGTTGTCATAATTCATGCATGAAATACTAATGTTTTTAAGCATTAAACAACATTTCGAGTCATTGTTGTCCCTCACTGGACTTTTTTGAAATGAGCAATTTAAATGTAGTTTTGTAAATGCTTTTGAAATGATCACCTTCTGTTTTTATTTGCAGTTTACACACTGTTCTTTATTTTTTGGAAACAAGGATGTAAATGATATATGAATTTTGATGTGAACCTGCTATCTGATGTTTGTGATCATCGTCTGTCGTCTTACCTCTGAGCTGCATCTACCAGCTGCTTCCTTTGCTGTTCAGCAACAATGGCAAAGAGGCGCGGCACCACGCTGCTGCAGTCTCTGGTTATAGAGTGAAAAAAACGGCGTGCCCGGCCAGCACTATGATAACGGTGCTCCACCTGAAGCACAAATCACATGGAGGTCAGTCAGGCCAAGATAAACAAATAAGGTTAGGGCTCAAAAGGCTTTGAGAAACACATCTAGAGAAGAATGGGGAAAAATGTGCTTTTATTAGTCTGACCTGTACATAAATGCTCCAGAGAGGGGCGCTGGTGGTCCAGACTGGGAGGGCCGATGTCAGCATTTGTCTCAGTGTCACCAGAGGAAACACAGCGGTGCTGTTGTGGTACTTGAGCAGTGCCGCCTGCTGCACGGCCAACACCTCACACTCGGCAGCTACCCTGCTGACACAGGGCCTGTTTGAGTCAGCTTCAGCTCTCGCGAGCTTACCTTCCTTGCTGCTGTTCAGCTGCTGTTCAGCTGATAACGTGCGGTGTAGTTCCTCCATCTTCTCTCTGACCTGAGTGTAGACACCGTTGGCTGCTTGCATGCTCACCGTGAGGTACTGGAAAAGAGCATAGCACGCAACCAGACCTCTCAACCTCAGCTTCTCTCCCATCAGGTCATCTTGGACTGGAGCTGAAAGGATAAGATGAAAAGCTCAAGCTCGAGACTGAGCAAATTGACAATAAAATGTGAAAAAAAACTTTCTGACTAACTGAAATGAAATAAATGTAAAAAAAACCCTGGATGTTTGTTCTTACAGTAAGACTAAAATAAATTAGAAATACCCAGAAAATCTCTGATCTAGTCAAATCTGTAAACAACCAGGAGGAGGAAGCTTTGTTGTGGATGGTTTAAGACTGAGATGTCTAATGGAAGCAGTACGTTTATAGCACATCCCTTTGTCCCTGACAACTGGTCGCTACAGGCAACCCTCTAATGTATTTACCATCCTTTCAAATTTAAAACAACTGTATCCTCCGCTCTCATTGGCAGCTCCGATGCTAAGAAAAAGTTAAACTCGGGAGCCATTTCATGTTTGTTGCTTTAACTAGCTGAACGCCATTATCTTTGGACACTATGTTGCTTCCTGTGTTTATTATTATTATTATTATTCTTATACTGTTCTGAACTTCTCATGTAATGATAAATCGTCTGATAAATATGCCACTCACTCATTGAAACACAATAAAAAAATAAAGTGGAGTACTAAAAACAGGAAAAAAAAAATGAATAGAAAATACAAAATTATTGCTGCTCTGATTGTGCATTGAGTGTGGATTGATAGTAAAAATGTTCATGTCAGGTCTTTGAGAAGTTAAACGGTTGGAAACGGGTCAGAAAACAAACCTTTCCTGTTTTGGTCCAGTGCTGATAAACTGGCAGACAGAGCTTGTTCATACGATTTTCTGGCTTTCAGGATAGAAACCGTGGAGAGGGAGGATGAAGAAGAGGATGTGAAGGTTCCTTCTGCTAGCCGGGTCAGTACAGACACAGCTGGGGACGCTGTTACATCAGCCGGTTGACCCCCTCGCTCTTTCGCTCCGTCCTCCAACTCCAGCTGGGACCACAGCAGGCAGAGATCACACAGAGCAAGGCTGCTCAGCCCTTTGGTTCCCCCCATGGCTGTCGCAGTGGAGAACACTTTGCGGGCCTCATCCAGGTTGCCCAGCAGCCATTCCAGGTGGCCGTACTCCCGCCACAACACCAATGACGAGCGATTGTCTGGTTCTTTGAGCAGCCGCTTGGCAACCCGCTTGCTGCTCTTCCCCTGAGAACGAAGGCGCTTTTTATTTCCGCTGTGCAAGCAGCGCATGACCTGATGCAAACACCAGGAACCAGAAGAGTGTAAGGGTTAGTTTGACCTCACTTTGAGTTTGAATGTAGTCAAATGAACCAACTCCTACCTTGAGTTTCTCGTACTGGATCCAGCTGAGTGACAGGAAGGCTCGGTGGTTGGGCGGAAGAACAGGCTGAAGCATACTGAACAAGTTTGTGAGGAACTTCTCGCCCTGTTTCCCAAGCCCCAAACACTTTCTTGTTCCCTGGAGAGTGGTCATGTGACCGACAGAGTTAATGCCACCATCAGGGAAATCATAGGAGGTCAGAGGACGCTGGGGAGGATTACCTAGAATGGAAAAAGTTGTTTTTTTAGGACTTCCCCTCAGTTATATTTAAAAAAATGAAAGCTTGATTTCTTTAGACTGTTTCACCTTGAGTGAGTAGAGAAAGGTTCTCCGGCAGCAAGCCAGGTTGACCCGGGGATACCGAGAACACCGGGTCCACAGGCAAACCCAGAAAGATCAAGAAACGGAGAAGCAGGCGGAGCTGGAGATCTGGCGAAGACAAACAAATCAGTGACGGGCCGATGTCATCAAACAACACCTGGAATTAAAGACAGAGGTCAGCAGAGAGGTCAAACTACATGGTAAAGTTCACCAAACAAAATATTTTGTATTAAAACAATCAAAAACATCACCTGTCTGTCAGGATCCTCACAGTCCTCCTCTGACTGGCCCTTGGCTTTGTCGGGTCTCCAGGGCAACCAGTGTGTGGCTTCACGAGATGACTCTACATCCAGCCAGATGGTACCTCTGGGCTGTGTCCTGTCCTTCACCTCCTCTTCATCCTCTTCCTCTTCTTCTTCCTCCTCTGTGGAAACAAAAAGAAAACCACAAAAAGAAGCCAAAAAAATAGATGAATTACATCCCCACAAAGAGCGCCTTGATCACACAATAACTCTTTATAGACAGAATTTCTAGGTGCAGTCATATAGCAGAGATTTCCGTTCTGTGGAAGAGAGAGGTCTGGCGATCTCTGCTTAAACTGTTGGCTCGTGAGCCAAACCCAGATAGGCGGCTTAAAATGGATGGATAAATGAAATGGCACGTGCACTGTAAAGTGTGTGTGTGTGTTTTACCTGCAGTGGGTTGTAGCCAACCTCCCCGCTCTTGTTGGAGCATCCAAGCTTTCCAGCCTCTGGCGGCCAGCTCCCCGACCCTGGCCTCCCCGCTGTCCCAGAACGGCTCAAAGAACTCGACCTGTGGACACAGAGGCTGAAATTTAACTACAGGCGGGCACCATTTATTTATTATTATTTAAATGACCAGCAAAGGCCACTTTATTGATCATTTCATTCAACTCTCAGCAACAAATATAACTCCTGAAATGTCACACAAATCCTCTAAGAGTAGATTACAACATTAAAACTCCGCGAGAGCATACCTGTTGCTTAGTGGACAGCTCTCGCACGCTGTCAGGCTTGAAGAAAGTAAAGTCAATCATTGCCTGAAACAGAGCAGTTGCCTTCTCCGAGTGACCGCACTGACGCAGGAAGTGACACTGCTGCGTGAAGATATCTGGGCAGAAAATAAAAGGATGTGGGATTTGTAGTCATACAAAGCAAGCAGGACTGAATGATGAAAGAACCTCATGCTGAAATGTCAGTTACCCAACATATCCTCCTCTATTCCTGGCAGAGCCGGGTGAGACACCATGCTGCCGTCTTGGACAGCACTGAGCGTGCTCAGACACTTGCCGTACGCAGAGTTGACCTTGGACACAGTGAAGTTGCTGAAATAGCTCTGGGTAAAGAGCAGATACTCCCTCCACAGGGGGGTGCTGTTTGGGTGGAGAAACACCTGAAACACAACAAATAAAGAGCAACTGTATTACTTGTATGTGACAATTTATTTTTTGATAGAAGCAGTAAGAAACAGAGCATTTTGCCTGAGCCTCAGCATTTTGGGGACTTGTTGCGACCTTCATACATAGACATACCAGTTTCTTCCACTCTTTAGCCAGAGCTGAGGGCTCCCAGAGCTCCTGGCAGATGCGGAGTCTCTCGAGTTGCAGAGCTATGCAGAGAGGATTGGTGGCCACGGCGCGCTCTGAGATGCTTAGCTTTTTCTCCAGCACTGCCCTGTAGGAAGACTTACGGCGCTCAGCAGCATCACTGCCCTGCTGCTCCTCATCACCTTTGAACACAGCCGCGCTCGCCTCATCCTAGAGAGGGAAGGAGAGATTGGAAGAGGCGATGAAGTACCTGAACCTTATTTGATAAGCCAAAAAGCATGTTGAAGGAGTCCATGCTTCTTGCTTTTCTGTTGACTGATTGAGGGTTTTATGTACTTTTTGTGAAACTTGCAATTTGCATGAAATGAAAGCATATCAATTAACCAATTATGTCTCTCGCCTGTTGGTTTGTTTTCCTATTGCGGCTAGTAGTGACACTGAGTTTGACACTCCTGGTTTGACTTATGTGCATGATTTAACCAGCGTAAGCCTTTACCAGCACATCTCTAAAGCTGTAGAAGCATTCTGAACAGTGGCTGCAGGTTCATTTAGATGAATAAGCCTCTGAGGAGTTCATCAAATCCACTTCTGAGTTACCTGAATGCTTCTTCAATGGATTGATGTAATTCAGGTAAATCAACTCTCTTGTACTTTCATTGCTGTTTTGGTAATAATGAAGAACCTCAAACACTAAATCTTCAGTTTTTATGAGAGTGTTTCGGAGCACTGGTGTGAGGACTGCAGGGTCAGAGGTGCAGAAGGAGCCCACGCTGCATGATTTCCTCTCGGTAAAGTGAGTGATCACTTGCCTCAGAGAAACATTCCCCCCTGAAAGTTCACTGACACTTTCAGAGTAGGAGTAGAGGGAAGGTTCAGACTTCAGACAATAAAATGCTGTCAGTCAGAAAAAAACATCTCTACAGCCTTGATGCATTTGATTACTGCTTCTTGTGATGTTCTCATGAGAGGTGAGCACACATCAGGAGTTCGTAAACTTTTTACAAAAGTTTATGGACTCCTGGAAACCACACGCTGAAGCCCTGACATTCCTGCAGCAGTGTTATAAAGCAGCGTGCGTACCTGGTATCGTATGAACTCGATCCACAGCTGTGTGTCTGATGGCTGCTCTCTCAGCCGCCTGTTGAACTCTTCGGTCCTGCCACCCAAAAGTGCAGTGCCCTCCTCTGTATGAGCGTCATCCTTTTGCTGGTTCTGCTGTCCTTTCCCCTGCAGCCAGAGGGCCGTCGAGGAGTCATACACACCGAGTGGATTCACCAGTGACGTCTGCTCTCTGTGAGCTAAAAACATATATACATGTTTAAAATCTGTTACGTTTTAAGTTAAGTTTAAAGAGTTAAGCTTTAAAGACCAACATGAGAAAAATCAGAAGGTGTCAGAGATATTTCATTCCACTTAAATCCTGGAATAAACACGACACTGTGATGTTACATCCTTGTAAGCTTAGCACACTTTTCACCAGCCCGTTCGTACAGATGTCCCTTAAACGCGTCACTCAGATCTCCAAAGTTTGAAGGAGATAAGATAAACAGAAAAGTCAAAGTACAGACAGACATAATTTTTTCAAATTATTAGTGCCGTGGCCCGTTAAAAATATGAAGGATTAATCCTTTTTTCTTTCCTTGAGAAAATCATCACTGCCAACACTGCTGACGTTTTCTGGTTCAATCTGCTTCGTTTTGGTCACTTGCGCAAGTCTAAATAACACTTTCAGTTTAAAATGATCAGCACTAAAATGGCACATTAAGCGTTAAGTGGCTGAATTCTCTTTTTCCCCACACCCATCTAGACCTCGTACCTTTCTCTCCTCCTTTATTTTCTGCCTCGTCGTCACCCAGTGGGAGGAAGATTGCGGAGCTGGTGCCATCGCTACCATGAGAACTCGCCGGTAATGCAGAAAGAGCGGGCGCTGACTTCAGCAGCTGTCGACTGACTGTAGAGTAGTATCTGTCCGCTGCCTTCTTCCTGTCCCCGCCTTTCTTCTTATTATTATTAGTCGCCTCTGAGTCCTCCCAGCTGACCCCCTGCCTGTAAAAGGCCAAACCCAGAGCCGAGCTGCCTTTCCTTTTATACCTGGAACACAAAAATGAAGGCGCAGCTCATCGCAGATTGTAGGTTTTCTTGAGATGAGGGGTGTCAAACTCAACTCTACATCCCACGTAACTTTATAATTTGGTCAAAATAAAGCCTTTAGCCAGTCATTAATAAGTAAAATAAAACCCAAAAAACAAACATACAGATGAATCCCAGGTTTTGGGAGCACGGTTTAAGATTTGTCCTCTGTGTCTTGATTTTACACTCAGTACTGACATTACGGTCTCAACTCTCCTTAAACTGTGTGAGGATTCCTAAAAGAAACATCTTATGAACAGAGGAGAAAGGATAGAGGAGGCTTATCGGAGGAGTACAAGTGTATCCTTTGCAGAAGTGTTTTTATCTTCAGAGTATAAAACAGGTGTCTCACTCAGCTCAAAAAAATACAAACCACGGTGGGAGCAAAACTCTTTAAACAACTCATCCTTTTAATTTGTACACTGCTTCATTTATTGAAAATGATCAAATGTTTTCCCCTTTTTCTTTGTGAGATTAAAAAAAAATAAAAAAGTCCTGTCATATTGCACCATGTTGGAAAACTACTCAAACGCAGCCTTAAATGTGAGCATGGTTACACCTGAGATCATAATATGTAGACACAGTTGGGCTATAACAACACTGTTTATGATGCAGTTGTGTCAAATGTTTTTTGCAAGAACGTCCTTCTCCTTGTGTCTCTTCTTATGTGTGGGTCTTTTCTGTAAAGGGCTAAAGAAGAGTCAAGTGTGCAAGATAGGACAAATGTGTGTCTTTTACCTGGCTACGTCTCCTCTGTACAGGGACTTGTAAGTCCAGTTGGCGGGGTCTGCTTTTCGGTCCACACAAAACGGCTGCTCTGTGGGCGACTGGAGGTCATCCAACCAAGAGAAACGGCTCGCTAACTGAGGAGCCTCCCGCCTGTTTCCCACAAACATAAATACAGAACAGAAGCAAGGTTATACTCAGTGTATAAAATTACAATTGTATGAATCAGTGATGTTAAAGATGTTTGTGTACCTTTCGGCTTCTTGCTCCTTTTTGAGATCACTCGGGTAGATGGTTTCAGAGTCAGATGCGCTGCTGTGTGAATATCTCCCGCTCTTTTTTTTGTGCTTTTTCTTCTGTTTCTTCTTCCTTTTCTTCTTTCTGGGTGCCACACCATCCTCTTCAGAGCTGACATCTCTGCTAATGCTGAGGATCAATGGGGGAGAGAGGAAGAGTTTGATTTGGCAGATTTTTAGACCTGGATGCTTCAGTGACCAGAGTTGTGATTCTTTTACCTTGGTTCCTTCCTGTTTTGCTCCTCGCTGGTATTCTCTAGAAATCGACCGTGAAGAGAGAGCGCATCTCCGGTCTGAAAACTCTCATTCTTCAGCCAATCTAATTCTGAAAATGAGAGCAGGCAAGATAATCAGGAGGACTTAGGAATCATTAATATGCCATCTGTCTATCCCAGGTAGTGATACTCCACTGTGCGAGAGTTTTGGGCCACAACACTTTACATTTTGCATACACAATAACTTCTTCCAATTTCGTTTGTCGAATCAGTGAAAAATAGCAAACACAGCACAGTATAACAGACATAACATGGAATTTTTGCACCAACAACATGATTCTTCCCTAAGGGCCATTAGCTGAAAACATGGCATATCTCTGGATGGTGTGCAGGAAAACTAAGAGCAAAACTGAGGAAACTGGATGAATGGAGGACAAAAGTAGCAGGCCTAAAAAAACTATCTGCAGATGAACTGCATTTCACCCAGCGGTATTGAAGATCTTGTCAAAACTGATGAAATTATGAACACAGAAGTACCATCAGATTTTCATCCATCATGTAATACAATCTGAAAAGTGTATGATTGGCAACAGCTTTATTTTTAAGCACAACTATGATCCCAAACTTACTGTAAATGTAGTTAAACCACAACTGGATAGAAAAACACACAATGAAACACTATCAGTCATGGATTGGCAGCCCCAGAGCCCGGATCTCAACATTATTGAAACAGTGTGGGATCATCTAAAGGCAGCCAACATCGAAAGAAGAGCTTTGAATGTCCTTCAAGAAGCCTGGAAAACTATTCCTAAAGGGTACTTAAAGAAATTACAAGAAAACTCCCTCAGAGAGAAGAAAGGTGGTCATACCAAATATTGATTTCCAATAAGTTTTTAGCTTATATACTGCACCTCCATGTATTTTTCCACATAATTCAATAAATCACTCAACCTATTTTCCATTTTCCAAGCAGAGAAATATCAAAAATGAATGGTGGCTCAAGACTTTTATACAGCATTATACTTTTTTAAATACTAACTCTTAAAATAT
>VOQK01009485.1:12265-24063 GCA_015052645.1 Benitochromis conjunctus | reverse complement strand
TTCAAAACAGCTTGTTCAGACAGCAATCTGGTTAAATTGTATAGGGCAGGCATTTCAAGAGAAAGGTGGCCAAGTACCGGGGCTTCTGGAAGACCGCAGGAGACAGAACAACTAGAAAACACCACAGATCAAAACACCTGTAATAACTTAAATGAGACATTTCATCCTGTCTCTGTGAATGTGGTCAGAAGTTTACATCATGGGCTTTTAATGACTTTAAAACAGGAGTTTGAATGTTCTCCCTTTGTAAACACTAAATTGCCCATAGGTGTGAATGTGAGTGTCTATGTGTTAGCCCTGCGACATTCAGAGGTCTTTTTTTTTTAACTAAGGCTTGACCCACATTTTTATCTGCATGCTCAGATGTTTTACATCAGGGGGAATTTTGCATTTGCTGATAACCCCTGTTTCAGATCTGTTCATGCAAAATAAAAGCTGCTTATGTGAAGCTCGTTTCCTCGTTCTGTCCGGACATGCCACAGATTTGATCTTTATCCATCGTCATCAGTATAATGGCTACTTTCCTTTAACCCTTGTCCAGCTGCACAGCCACACAGCTAACAATAGCATGTTTTTGTTTGAATAAAGCTCAGTGCAAACAGTCATCCATGTTGGATATTTGACCCCATCCCTCAATCTGCTTAACCTGCCACAATTATCATGGCCAGAATAATCCACCATTGTGATAATTTTACTGGATACTTTACTGTGTGTTGGGTACATTAGACTCTAAATATAATGAAAGGCGGAAGAGAACAAGACAAAATTTAGATTTGCAAACTGTTTCTTTTGAAAAAGTGGGGAAATCAAACTACATTTGATCACAAGAAGATTTTACATCTAAATTATTCAAAAGGATTTATCAGAAGCCATCGGAGAGAACCAGAACCTGCCAACTGCAGATGAAGGGAAATAATCCTGAATATTTAAATGACAGATAACAAACAGATGTCATTGTGATTGGAAACTTCCGGGTCCCGTTTCTTTCATTTACATGGAAATAAAGAAAGAAAATCAGCAGCTTGCACATCATTTACAAGGTTTGTTTTCAGTCCTCAAACTGCTCCCCTGTTTTCCTCTGGTGTGCCTGTAGCTTCTGCTTTTTCTTGATATATACACAGAAATGATTATGAATGCTTTCAAACTAATAAACGATGATATGATCATAAGTTAGAGCATTGTTTTTGAGGTCAAAGTAAAGCTGACTTTTGGTTATCTAATGTACTCAGTTTATTTGTATGAGCATGAATTCATACTTTTTTCCTCTGGTGTGCCTGTAGTTTCTGCTTTTTATTGATACGTACACAGAATGCCCGTTCTCCAGAAATCATGACACCGTGACTCCATTACTCAGCTGACCCATGACACGGTGACAGGATTTAGTAAACATTAATCGACCTTCTGTGCCTTACCTTATTTCCTGCCGTGTGTATACCAAACAAACTGGAAACAGCTGTTTCACATACAGACACTACTAGTCGTGCCTGTTTTATTCATATAAACTCCACCGATAAGCCACACATGTACATTCACCAGTCACTTTCTAGTACTTGCTTAGACACTGTTTTGCCAGGTCCACCTTAATTATTGGTGGCATAGATTCAACAACGTGCTTTTTGGTCCATGTTGACATAACAGTGTCACACAGTTGCTGCAGACTTGTCAGCTGCTCCTCCATGATGGGACTCTCCTGTTCCACCACATTCCAAAGTTTCTCTACTGGACTGAGATCTGGTGACTGTGGATGTAATTTGAGTACAGTGAACTCATTGTCATGTTGAAGAAACCACTTTGAGATGAGCTGAGCTTCATCACACGGTGTGTTTTCCCACTGGAGGCAGCCATCAGAAGATGTGTACACTGTGGTCATAAAGGGAGTGTCATGTTCAGCAGCAATACTTGGGTAGGGTGTGGCATTTGAATGATGCTCAGCTGCTTCAAGGTTGACGTGTTGTGCATTCAGAGATGCTGAATTGAAAGCCTTAATTGTCATTATACACAGTATAACGAGATTTAAAACAGCTACATAAAAGTGCACATGTACTTATTAAGTTAAGCTTATTAAAATATAATAAATAGCATAAATAGATATTAACAATAAGCCCCTTATTTGAGTAAAGCAGACACATAGCAAATATTTCTTCACATTTCATTCTTTTATTTTATGAATTGATGTTTTAAAACTGAACAAACCCCTTCACCTGGCAAAAACAAAAAGAAATATGATGGATTTTCTGTTTTATTTGTCGTTTTTTAAATACTTAATGGCAGTTCAGCATTTTGTGATTTTTCTTCTCACTGAAAAATCATGAGGAAAAAAAAAGAAATAAAAAAGGTTTCAGACAGCAGCTGTAATATTGAGACAGTAATATTCATTTACACCAGCACTGGTGACAGTTATGCTCGACAGTCTGTGTGTGAGTGTGTGCGTGCGTTAATTCACCATCAGTAAACACTGTAAGTGCTGGAAAATGCCAGCGAGGGGCTCGTTTACACTGTAACATCCATCCATCCATCAACAAAAACAATATGAGTAACAACGAAGGTTGCACGAACGCACCTGCTCCCCGACGAACACGACAAGAAAGCACAAATTCATATTTTCATTAGGTCAATGGAGCAACACACCCCGGCTTATCCCAGAGGTTTTCCCTAAGTTCCTGTTCAACCAGCAGAACTGTGAACTGCTCATGAAAGAAAGTTCAAAGAGTGGAAAAAAAAGAAGCAAAATACAATCAAAACAATTGGGTTTAGGCCTAATAATGTCCAGCATGTGGAGACATGCCTGGGTGTGGCAACAAAGATAAAAGAACCACAGAGTTCATTCCTCATCAAAAGTCTCTCACACAAAACCGGAATGACTCCAAACAAAGGAACACACAGAGTGTTAAAATACAGAAAACCTCCATGTTTAGGAGTTAGTATGAGTATTGTTTTTATACTTTTGATTTGTCTGCTGCTCTTCTAAATTCTGCCAACTTCATTTTCCTTAAGTTAGGAACCAAAGGAAGGCGGCAGTGAAAAACAAGAAGGACAGAGGGGATGAAGGAGAGGAAAGAAAGGAGACAAGGGAAAGTCAGCCTCGGGGTTTGAGAGTTTAGCTGATTATACACTCGTAGTGAGCCGTACACTGCAAGAAGGAGGAAGAAAATATCAACGGATCCTCCTAAAGCGCGGAAAATGGAAAGTTGATGGGAGTGAAATAAGGCCACATGGGACATATATATGCATAAATAAATAAATGGGGGAACTATATCATATCTGATAATGCATTAAAAAAAGAAGAAAAGATGAGAGGCACTGTGCGTTTTTTGCTATGACCAGAAGAATTACACTGATGAATATTAAAGGGGACCTTTTGTGCTCTTATAGGCTGTTACAGTAGGGGGTTATTATATTAATGATGGCCAGTCCATGTGTGCAAGAGTACGAACCCACTGAGAGCCGACACGAGCTTCTGGCTGTGAGAACAGAGGCTCCACCCACTTTCCCTTTGCAAGGAGCTGCCAGTAAGAAGATAGCTGGGGTAAAGGGGGAGGAGCTACTAGAGCGAGACAGAGATGGCTTATTTCAACCTGATATCACAGTCCACCATGTCACGCTTTGCCTCTCCAAAACATGAAATGTACACGCATGCAAAAGTTGCAGTAACAGCAGAGGGAGATATTTTTATTCAACCGACATGAAAATAATCACGAGAAAGTGTTTAAAAAGACATTAATAACACATTTACATGTATATACATATTAGCCCCCTAGCTGAATCGATTCTGAAGATTAACGACCCTGGAATGTACTTCATACGTTTTTTGCTCACTACCGACTTCGTGGCTTTAAATACATTATCTCCCCCTGCTGGTAATGCAACTTCTGCATGAGTGTCCATTTCACATTTTGGTTAGGCAAAACGTGAAACGGACAAGGTGGACCAGCGTCTCTATTACACGTTTTGCTGTGATACTGGGTTGCTTACTTTGAACTGCGAATCAAGCAAAGCTATTTTAGTAAAGGAGCAGAATAGGTCCCCTTTAAAGTTTTAATCAGATCTCAACCAGTAAGAGTCATCCACATCCAAAGTGATAGGTCTGCTGCAGGGTTTACGCTCGATATGTAATGCAGTTTAAATGATTAAAATACAAAGTGTGAGCAGAAGGTTTGTCCATAAAATATATGAAAAAAAAACAAACCTGAATTATATTTGGCCCATCTCCCCTTTGAGGCTTGAATTTTGGCTTTTCTTGGATCTCTCCCTAGAAGTCCCATTAAGAGCTTTAGGACTCGTAATATACTCGTAAGTACATTTCACAATTTCCTCTTGATATTTGTCATTTTTGGGACATTAGGGGCAGAAATTTGTGATGTCACAGTAACACTTTATGATATCCACAGTCTCCTAGGTCAGGTGCGCCAGCTAAGTCCTACTGGGACGAGGCCGGGGGTTGGACCCAGGACACGCCTCAGCTCCAGGTAAGCTGGAGGAGGTGGCTGGGGAGAGGGAGGTCTGGGTTTCTCTGCTTAGGCTGTTCCCCCCACAACCCGGCCCTGAATAATAACAGGAAGCAGAACAACGGATGGCACTACAACCAGCTGTTTTTTATACGGCGAGTGTTACGGCCCTAGCAGGGCCTCCTCCTGAATTTACATTGTTACGTCCCCACAAATGAGGTCATGGGGAAGGTGTGTACCGTACTCCTGTTTGGCTTCCTTGTCATTCTTTCCCGTTCTTATTTGTTACTGTTCCCCACACCTTCCCCAGACCTCACTTGTGGGGACGTAACAGCGAGTATGTTTTTTTGTCTAGCAGCAGGTGTAAATAATTATTTTAGGGATTTAGCATGAGCACCGCCAACCAGTTTCTGTACAAATGGATAAACACTTTCTAGGTGGACTGGGACCATCTTTTTGCTTTATCAGATCGGGTTAAAATGAGAGGAAATCTATAATGGAAAAAAAAACTTCTGGATAAATCTGAAAGCCAGCGCCATCATTCACCGGCCACGCCAGCACAAGCTTTGCTCAACATCCGCCCTTCTTGTCACACCTGGCTCTCTGTGATGTCATCATCATTCTCAAAATGAAGTATTAGGGTCGCTGAGGGATAGAACAGGGCTTCCAGCGAGCGATCTGGAAACAGCAGACGCATTTCACCTGACTTGTACCAAATTTAAACTGACTGAATTTACTGAAACTGGATATCTGCTTCACTTTAACTGAGGGGCAACAATTGTGCAGCAATGCACAAACACACACAACAGTATCTACTCTAAATGCTGTTATCGATCATGTGACGTATTCTCCACAGAAAGGGTTGTTCCAAAAAAAGGTGACACTAATAAGACAACAACTCAGATGGGCGTCACCTCTCATCAGTCTGTATCTAAAATAAAAAGCACATCTGACATGCCGGGCACTGAAAGCTGTGTGAGACATTCCCTTTGTCCTGCCTAATAACATCAGATGTTTGTAAACTCGTTGTGCGTTTCTGTGACGGCTGCTGAGGTAACAAACCCGAAGCGTCCGTTCATCATGTCTCTGTTCGCTCCGTTTCCCTGTCAGCCTCTGTCCGATGTGACCGATGAGCACAGTTTTAATTCAGGGAATGTTTTGGCCCGAGAGGGGACTCTCAGCGGGACAAGCGCCGCTTGGCATCACTGTAAGCCGTCACCCCCGGCGTGTGCAGACGAGGACGCGAGACCCACTGCTTCCTGCTCCAGCTCAACCTCTCTGACAGCCAAAATGCGAGTGAGCATGCTCTGTAGAGTGGCGTCATCCAATGGTTGAGAAGTGTACCAGTGGGGACTGTTGAGGTTAAAATGGAAATGATAAAAAACCTGATTATTTTCACTTTACAGTGTCAACACCAAGTCTTTCCTGTTTTCTGATCTTTGCAAAAATTCTAAGGACAGAAAAAATGTAACTTCGCATGATGATGTCATCACCAAGGCTAAAGGCGATCCAATGAAATATCAGAGTGTGGGACCAGATCCCCCCCAAAAATTATGCAAAATGACAAGGAAATTCTGTCTCGTTAGCTTGTGTTGATCACACAGCATTGAAATGCTCGCTGGGATGATGCTTCTGTAGAAAATGCTGAAACAAAAATAACAAGACACCCATAACCGATTCAAGAAGCAACACCTACACGTACGGTTTCACAGCTAAGCTCGGGTAATAAGGACGCTCTGACCTGTGTGTGTGGACGTTCTGTTCGGGCTGCAGGTAAAACATGTTGGTCTTTTTCTTCACAGACTCCGGGCTGTGGGGCACAAAGGAAGTAAAGCGCTCAGTTTTCATTCCTGCAGCGGTGATGGCAGGTTTGTCTGTGTGTGAGTCTCACCATCTGGAGAGGTAGAACTCATAGAGCCGGACAGGACAGTGCAGAGGATTGGTGACGTTCTCCATCATCTCCAGGTCCCCCTCGTTCTCCGTCTGCCTTTTTCTGAGTCGTTCTGGAAATGACGGGACACAAAAACCCAGCTGATCACTACTTCTGTGCATACTTTAGTTAAAGTCATTCACATGATCTCAGTCAACGACAGTGACCTGTCTCTTCAGAGCTGGGCGCGCCGGCGCTGCTTCTCTGGAATCGGAGGTAGTAGACTTTGCCGGCTCGGCTGCAGGGTTTGGAGTGGCGGGTGAAGTTGGAAAAAGACAGGCGCTGGTGCTTCTCCACGGTGTTGAAGTGGAAGTATTTGGTGCAGAAGAAGAGCAGAGTGTTGAGCAACACTATGGGTGAGTAGGCGCCCAGCTGCTTACACTCCCACAGGTAGGACTCCTCGACACGGGAGGAAACAACGCCACCTGGAGGAAGAGAGATGTCTGGATTTTTTTATGTTTGCTGGTTGATGCTTAAAGCAAGACAAACATACTGTAAATATGTATTAAGATAATACCCTACAGTGATTTCATTCTTATTTATGCTACACTGATATGTCTATTAAAGAAAATAGATCAGGAATATTGGAATAAAATGTATTTTATTCATCGCACCACTAGGTAGCAGTTTTGGCTTCCAAAGTTGAAGCATCCCAGAGATCTCGGAGGCAAACTGACTGTACAACTGGTCCGTGAAGATGTTCTCTATGCGACCCATCATAAACAGATGCTGTCCAAACAGAGAGGGTGGGGGACAAGGAGGGTTGTTTTAGGAAAAAAATAAAGAAATATGAAGGAAACCAGTTGTGCAGTTTTTCATGGGCACCTGTTGTATCCCTAGACAGAGGTAGAAGATGCTGTCCGGGCTGTAGGGCTCTCCGTTGGGCCGTCGCACTTCTTTGATGAAGCGAGACAGACCGAAGCTCAGCTCAGCGGAGTTGCAGTCAAGGACATCTTCTTTCACTTCAACTGGATCGGCTGCTAAGAGGAGAATGCAGGTAAAGCGCAGGCAGTGCAGATTAAACAGAAAATTAATCAAAAACGAGGGAACTCACATTTTTGTGGGTGCTTGTTGCGCTGCTGGACCCAGCTTCTCCAGGCTTTAACCCCGTACAGGTGGTTCAGTTTGGAGGCAGCAGAAGGTGCCATGGCGGTGGCTGTGCCACGCTCCAGAGAAGCAGTCCGCCTCCGACCCTGAATAGTTGACCAAAAAAAAAAGAAAGACAGAAGCTTTTTATGGCCAAATTAGGTGCACTTAAAACATCATAACACCATAACATGGAAGCACATTCTTTATTTTGTATCCTGGTTTTTGGATCAGAAGGAGTTTTCAGCTACATAATGAGAGAGGGTATGGGGAAATAAACCCCGCCCCCATGCTGACAGGTTCTGCCCAGTGCCTCCACATTTAAAACAATTCTCTAAGCACCCTTGATTGGCGGGAGTAGAAATAGAAACGAGGAAGGTGGCTTATGCCCCTACAGCATAATTTAAAACATACACGATTAAACATAGCTTAGGTGATTGCTTGTTGTGTTATAAAATATACAAGTAATAAAATAAGCTGGCAAATTCCCCCACAAGCCATGCAGCAGTCCATCGAAGGGGGAAAAAAGACGCTCATGATGTCGTACCCGTTTCCGTCCGGACGAGCCCTCTCTGGGTCTCTTCACTCCTCGCTGTGGAGCACTGGACTTTTGAGCCAGTGACTCTGCAAAAACAAACATTTCCAATTATCCTGCTTCTGTTGTTAGTGGATGATTTTCATCTTTCTTCTGTATTAGTTCTATTCTTTTATTAATATCTATTAATCAGCCACGATTTCTAGTGGCTCAGTGTTTACCTAACAAGCAAAAGATCCCTGGTTTGAATCTGGGAGGAGAAGCAGCTTAAAAAAAATAACAAAAAAAATGCTCCAAAATCAAATTTATGGAGCTATCATACTGACAATTTCTGTTTTTATTCTTTTGCTGTGCTTTTTATCTGGTCTGTCTGGACTTCTGTTTGAATTTAGCATATACTGCTAAAGGAAATCTGAATCAGCTCTTTTTTTTCTTCAAAATGATATGTTATGCTTTCTTCAGCTGACTATCAGTCACATCTCACTAGGAGGGAAGTCATTTTCCAAGTCCATCATCGGGGAGGTTGGTGGTTGATCGTCGGCACAGCTGGTAGGAGGGTCGGTTGTCATTTGGCTCGTCTCTGGCTCTAGATCAGCTCCCTCTGGACTCTTCTCTGAAGTCTGAGTGAGTGGTAGGTCAGCTCGCTCTTCTTCTTCCCTCTGAGCCTCCCCATGATGAGGGATTGCGGGAGCAACCACTTCAGACTTCATGTCTCCACTTTGACAGGTGTTCTGGTCTAGAGCAATCACATGCAAACCCAGAGGATCATGAAAACACTTTGCTGGAAGTGTTACATCTATAAAAACCAGGATCAGATCGCTCACCTGCACTGGACTCATCTCTCTGCGATTCTTCCTCCACCAAAGAAGCCTCTGACTGGACAGCTGCATCTTTTGTGTCCTTGTTCAGTGGTGGCACCATCATCGGTACTGGAACCTGCAAAGAAAAAAAGTTTTTGATTTACTGAAACAGTTATTCAACTCTTATGGATTGTGAATATAAACTAAGAGGACCTACAGGCATGGGCAGTGGAACAGGCGTATGCTGGGAATACATGTTCATAGGCACTGGAATGAAGACCGGCACTGGGACTGGAACAATTAACACCTTCACCTTCTCCTCTCCTGCTGTGGATGATGGCCATAGGAGGGTGACAGGGAGATAAAGAAAGAGTTAATCATGTTTTTATGTGAAGCAAATGATTTGAAGAAAAGTAAAATTAAAGGTGAGACACAGGAGGGGGTCATTGTGACATCACGGGCCAATTAAACAAACTTTACAAGAGACCAAAAAGTGACAGTTTGGGGTTAGCCAAGAGGAATAAAAGTGGGCCTGTTAAGACTACTTCCCAGGCCATATTTTTATTCCTGCACTCTTCCCGAGTAGTTTTTCCATGATTCAGGGTTTGTAATAATCATTATCTTATTCTTGGCCTTATCTTAACAAGATGTTTGTGCTCCCCTCTGATGAAACCGATTAAAAAAAAGCTACCATTAATTTTTAGTTTCTCCCCATACGATACTCATTGCACATCCCGGAACTGAACTGAAAATAAATAAATAAATAAAAAACGATAAAGAATTAATCCTCACATGGTCCATAACAAGAAACAAACTTTAACATTGTTTGTTTTATCCATTGTGTAACATTTGGTCTGAGATTAGTGAGCTTACTATCGCACTGAGACTCTAATGAGCAGTTGTCATTGATTCACTCCAGAAAAGGATCTTAAAGAAGCAGGTGTATGTGTGTGTACACGTATAAAAGGAAATCCTGCTGGTGCCACCATTACTAGCTGCTCTGGAGCTAACCAAACCTGTCTTTGCTACCAGGATTACAGGTGACCCACAGAGGCCAACAGGAAAAACCACCCAGCTGATGGAGTCAGCTACCAAAATAACACCGGGAAAATCTGGGATGTGGGTACAGGGAAAAGCGGAAAGTGTGATGCCTTTCACAGTCTCATGATAAAAGTTAAAATGCTACCAATGTGACCTTTAAAGATCTGCTGACTGCAGAGTCTTCTGATTTATTGGAACAGCAGCTTTTTGACTTTTCTCTCTCCACAAACGCAATAACCAACATGCGGCCAGCAGATGTCGCCACTGAGATGTAGCTCACTTTTCTGATGAGTTGCTGGAGGGTCAGCTCACTACATCAGAAAACTTTGATTTCTTATCACTACTCCTGCGTTTCTGAACCATCACGGATGGCAAATAAAGCCAGCTGCCTCATGTCAGGACTCTGCTGACATGCATTTATCATCAGACTGAAAAAAATCCCAGATAGCAATAAACCTTCACATAATCAAGATAAATGTAAGACTTTAAAACCTTTCTTAATATCACTTTAAAATAAATTAATGATCAAACTTGATCTGGAAATAAACATCAAACATTGATGTCAGTTCAAAATTATAATTCTTTTGGTTTAGTTTCAGAAAAATGCCCAAATGTGTTTATTAATATTAAGAAAATAAGACCATCATGAAGTCCCACTGCTTATTAAAAAAAACCTCTGGCATACATGGTTTGCCTCGTTGACATTTATAAGATGAATTTATCAATTTGGCATCCTCATATATATACAGACCATATTTTTCAGATGTTTAAGCTGCATATTTTATCAAGACACCATTACTGTTGGTAAAAAACAGCCGAGTCAACCCAAATATGCCGAAAAGATGAAAACAAGACACCTGAAAGTCAGCCGCAGCCACCTCATTAGGTGGAGAGGAGTCTAGGTATTTCACCTGAGTCAAATATCAGATGCTTTGTGGCATTTGGGCCACAAAACACCTCCTGTAACACATGTCGATCCCAGCAGAAGCATTTAGGCTTTTAAAACTATTACCAGTGCCTTAACTGAGCCACAATGTTAAGAGTCTGAACTCCATCCTGATCATTTTGTCAGCATATGTTGGCTTGCGGCCCAGGTGAGGTTCAAATATGTCTGCTATCTTAAATTTGTACATGCCAATAAAAAAAGGAAAAAGAAATAAACCATCAGAAGCTGTTTTTGCTTTGCAAATATCATTTATTTGCAGTTCTTGCTTTCAACCAAGAATTTCAGATGAGAACGAGAAACAGAGAAAATGAGGAGGAAATGAAACATGCAGATGCACATACAGCAAAGTGGAATAAATATTAAAAATAAAACGGCGTACAATGGGTCGTTAAATACAGTAAAGTTACACACAGCTGGAATCGGTACGACTTCAACTCAAGTCACAGTTGAAACCAAACTCTGTTCGCGAGACTGCATCAGTAGTGAGGTAATCTTCATGAATCACACATTCATATCAAACAAAGTGTAACAGGATATAAAGTTAGACTCATGTCAAAAAAATGAATGAATGAGGTTTTCCAGACTCGAGACCGGTCAGACATTCAAGTGCAAATTGATGCAGGTTTTAACCTCAAAGGTGAACGCCTGGGCTGAGGTTTTAGCTAAGGATTCACTAACCTTCAAACTGCTCACATACTCCAGCTGGATTTTAATAGATGTGATTTACTCACCCAATAAAGCGGGATCTGTTATGTTTTTATAATTTAGGTATTAAAAGCAGATGTTTTCTTTTAGAAGAACTACCAGCTACCAGAGTAGCTTTACACGATTCACAGTTGACAATAATCCTCATTTATCTTTTACTAGGCCTGGCTGCAGCCCTTCACTCCATTATCCCTCAGAATGTAGCTGCTTTAGCCCCTCCCCCTCCCTTGTGATCTTAACAGCAGATGGGTGGGGTCTGTGCCTAAACTGACCATATTTGAAATAACCACTCTCACTGACGTCATACAGA
>VOQK01009478.1:10489-23929 GCA_015052645.1 Benitochromis conjunctus | reverse complement strand
GTGTACTTTTGTCTTTTACATGCACATCCCCATCCCTAAGTAACTAAATCTGTAGTTTTACATGGACACTTGCAAATGTGCACATGGGTGCATCAGTGTACAATTTTAAAGCGTGCACAGGAGTATTTATTAAACTATTTATTGAAATACAGATTTTAAATATTTGATTTTTTTTTTGTGCTAAAGCTTCAAGGATGAGTGAGGTGAAAGAATGTTAAATATTTGATCTAACCCAGAAAGCACATACTGCTGTAAAAAGCTGACTGCTTGAAAATAGCATTGCTGGCCCAATTCATGGAATTTTTATAAATAAACTAAAACACTGGTTCTCATTTCCAGGCTTGGGTTTTTTTGTTTTTTGTTTGTTTCTTTATGTATTGATATACAGATGCTTTAGGTCTCAGATTCCAAATTAAAAAAAAAAAATTCTCTAACTTTTAAATTCAAAGGCTGGATTGTTTGTGTTCATATTTCAATAATCGTGCAGCAGGACACAGTGCCTTGCATAAAGTATGTGAAGATAAGCTCCAAAACAACAACAGCAACAAAAAATAGGCGAACAGTTATGATTAACACTTGAGCAATAGCTTTTTGAGCTAAGAAAATAATTATATTGACCCCATGAAAAACAGGTTATGGAAAACTATTCCTCCTATGTTCATTAATTTGATGGACAAAGTCCTTAAATGAAAGTAAATTAAATCCTATTGGGTCATACTAAAGCAAAGAACAATCTCTGATTCTGAAAAGGAAATGCAGGAGTGCTGAAAAAACCCCCCACAACCCCAGTTGGGTCACTGTGTAAAATGTAAATGAAAATAAAAAAGTTCTCATAAAGTCCCCTAAAAACTTTCACAATAGAACATTGAAAACATATCAAATGTTTAAATTGACTAATTCATGAAAATTATTTGCTCATTTTAAATTTAATGGTAGCAACATGCCTCAAAAACACTGGGACAGGGGCAACAAAACGATGGAAAGACTATAAAGAAACAACTGGAGGAACAATATGCAACTAATTATTAACATGATTCTAATGAACATGATGATACTCACTTCACACTCAACATCTGGTTCTTCCAGAGGTTTGTTCCTGTTCAAAGGGAGTTTTTCCTTCCCGCTGTCGCCAAGTGGTCCATTTTCACTGTGACAATTAAAGGCTTAAGCAATCAAGTGCTTGCTCATGGGAGTGTCAACTGATTGTTGTGGTTTTCTCAGTATTATTGCACGGTCTTCATCTTACAATATAAAGTGCCTTAAAGCAACTGTTGTCATGGTTTGGCGTTATATAAATAAAATGGAACTGAATTTAAATAAATGATTAGGTGTAAAATGAATATCTTAAAGAGGCATGGTAGGAATGGGCAGAGGTTCACCAGTCTGCAAAAAAAAAAAAACCCTACAAATTGTGGGACTATTTTTGAATAACGTTCCCAAAGACTTTGAATCTATCATCATCTACAGTACATAATATCATAAAACGATTCTGAGAATTTAGAGAAATCCCTGTGCTCAAAAAACAAGGTCAAAACTCAGCAGCAACACTGGATGACTTACACAGAAGTATTTCTTTTTTGGAATTGGGGTTGTATGTTTAAGAAGAGTTTTAAAATTAATACAGCTTATACACAAATACATGATCAAGCTGATGACCACTCACCAGCATGCTCAGCTGTACACATAACAAACATTTACATTCAGTATCACTATACCATCTGTGTTTTGAAACCAGATGAGACAAGCGAGAAGATGAACTGAAAGAGAAGCTGAGATGCAGCCCGTGCACACAGGGTGCTGAAAAAAGTATAAAGTATACTCTTGATTTCTGTTGCTTTAAAATTTTGCACTATATTAAAAACAGACAGGATTCTCTCGTGGATCTCTCTCTGCATGGGCTCAGGAACACGTCCAGAAATCATTGTCTGTGAATACAATTCATCGTGCCATCCACAAATTAAGGTTAAAGTTCTGTGATGCAAAGAAGAATCCATGTGATCCAGTAACATCTTCTTATGGCCAATGCTCATTTAAGATGGACTGAGGCAAAATGCAAAACCATTCAGTGGTCGAACAAATCAAGATCTAAAATTCCTTTTGGGAAATATAGACACTGTGAGAGGGACCATCTGGTTTGTTATCAGCACTCACATAAAAAGCCAGCAACTCTGATGGTATGGGGGCGCATTAGTACCTATGGAACTGCCAGCTTGCACATATACATGAATCTACCATCAATGAACATTTACATTAAGTGTCACCATTCCATCTCGCTGTTTAGTTTGCTAAAGCATACTCTTTAGATGTCATATTAAACAACATCGGGAACGTATTTACTGAGGTGATAGATCGAAACCTGACGGTCATTTTAAAGTAAGAAGATTTAGGGCACAGCTGTCTGTGAAGGTTCTCAGTCATCCAGGTCATCGTAGTCTAAGGAGCTTGGAAAGAAAAGCGTCTGGACTTCTAAGGTCTTTTGACCTCAGTAAATCACATGATAGGGTGGGGCTAGGTTTCTCAATGGCTTCACCCGAAACCTTGGCTGACTTTTAGTCACACCTTGGCTCATGTGATTAGGTAGAGGATCAATGGGGGGTCCATGACCCTCTTGGGGACACTCCCATAGGGCTTAAATCTGGGACTCTCCACCAGTAGCTCTTAGAACTGATGAAGCTTCTCGGATGAGAAGTGAAACATCTTCAAGGGAGCTTAAAGAAGTCCAGACGCTTTTCTTTCCGAACTCCTTAGACTAGGGCACAGCTGCATTTTGATGTAAACTGATGATGTAAACTGACGTAACCTATTTATAATAGGTTACATAAGTTATTTAAATTTAAATGTGATGTAATTTACAGTAAATTCACGTGTTACACTTTATTTTGTCATTGTTAGGGGACTTTAAGATGTGAGATATTGTCTCACGAGAACGTACTCGGAAATATGTGTGATTTAGACTTCTGCAGGAAATCCACGTCATAACTTACCACCTAAGCAGAAAATTCTCTTAACCCCCCTGTTACTGTCCACGTAATCTGATGTGCATTGAATTGAATGGCATGAAAGGTTGCAGCGTAGGGTTAGAGAGGGTTTCTGGTTACGTCGTATGTTTGGACATAGATTTCCTGCAGTCTAAATGAAGCTTTAGTGGGAGAATGTAGTGAGTTGTAATTTAAGTCAGCATACGGATAAAGGACAATCTTCCCGAAACAGCATCAGAACTTCAGAAACGTCATGACAAGAGGTAGTTAACTGTTTTTCATTGTGGTTACAACTGGTAAGTGTCTGGACTTTACAATGATTAAACAATGCAGACAACATTCATCATAATCAATAGCTGCATGATTACAAGTTAGCCCTTGGGTAAACCAGCTATGGCTCATTATATTTTCTCTCAAGGGGCTCTTCAGACTTTGGCTGCCCTTCATTAATGTCCAAGGTCATACAAATAAAAAAGACCTGAACCTATCCTGTGACGGCTTCAATGATGTCATGCAAACATGTGCACACGAACTGACAGCATTCAGACGCGAGAACACTTATCTCCCAACGAAAGCTTGTTTGTAGCGTCTAGCCCTCGCGTTGATATTTTAATTTGCACCCACTCAGTCTGACATGGAGAGTTGCAAAGCTTTTCACACTAATAAATAAACCATTGCTCTAAGCTCAGTGCTATGTTTCTCTCACACACATGCACAAATACAAATGGACACAGAGAAAAGGCGCTTGTGTAAGAGAAGAACAAGAAGACTGTTGTAGCCCACCACACAGCTAAATATATGCCACTAAAAATGCACTAAAAGCTCTTCAAGTTGCCATTTTAGGGCTTTATTTGATGCACAACGTCACAGGATGTCTGTTTGAGCTATATTCCTTATACTCCTCCTTCTCCTTCATTCTTTCATCTGTTATTTGAATGTATATTAGAACATCTGCCAATCTGACCAGCTGCATGCATCTAGCAATAATAAATGTCATCGGTCATCAGCCAAATATTAACCTGTAGATGATTCCAGGTCTATAGAGAATTTAAACCCGAGCAAGATTGGAATCACTGTAAATGTTTACTCGGGAAGTTAAATTATTAGTTAGGCAAACATTTTACACAGTCATCTTTTCAGTTCATTTGCAAAGAAATCGATGTGAAGATCAGACCCCCTAAGTCTGCATATTTGGGTGTTCTATGATATGGACACTGTGTCAGATGGCTAACTGTGTAGATGCTCATTATTACGAGCAGTCCCTCCATCTGTATGCGCCTTATGGTGATTGTTTCTCAGCGCGCCTACACCTATGTATTGAATTCCATCCCTTTAATTGTGTTTATGCATGCTTGAGCTTTATAGATATTGAAAAGCGTTGTTCACTCAGTCCGGATACCCACTGCGACGTGTTTACTCAAAGCAGGTTTTAATGAAGTCTCAATGGTAACATTTCAGGCGCTATTTGCATCCAGATTGCACTAAGCATTTTAAGTGAGTCTTGGTAGAACAATTTTAAAGTCTCTTTTTCTCTCTCTGTTTTTTTTTTATATGATGTGAAATGTTGTTGTTCTTTATTTTTTATGTCTATAACTCTTGGCTGTGACCTACGCACTTCTTTTTGTGCTGTGTAGTAAAACAGACTTGTGAAGAGTTCATAATAGGCCAATCTGGAAAAGGCCAAGTGCTCCTTTTACTGGAGGCTGCAAACCTCACTTTGCTCCCAGATGCTCTCCCACTTACACAGTCATGAGGCACTTTGTTAGGAACACCAGTACACCTGCTCATCCGTTTTGTTATGCCGCATGACTGGCAGCAATGCATAAAACCATGTTTGAGAGTCCCAGTTAATGCTCACGTCAGACACCAGCATGGAGGGGAAACTGTGATCTTAGATGTGGGATTGTTAATATCACAACAGTTGGGTTTGTTTTTTTTGTTTTTTTTCTGAAACTGCTGATAATAATAGGATAATTGTAGTAATCTTCACATATACAATTCTCTTTAGAGCTTACTCATAATGAATGGAAAAGGTCATCCACCTAGAGGCTGCTTTGCACATGGAAATGCTCTGTTGATGAGAGAGGTCAGAAAGACTATAGCAACCCTGATAAACACATTATACGACTCTGTGGGGCAAAAAAGCGTCTGAGAATTCATAACACATGCCAGCTTGAAGTACACAGGCCGCAGTAGTAAAAGATGATGTCAGGTTTCACTCCTCACACAGCAAAAAGCAGATGTCTGAGGCTGGAGTGGGCACAGATTCACTGGCAGTGGAGTGAGGGGAAAGGAAAATAATGGAGTGTTGAGGACTTGATTTTTGATTGTAGCCACTGATGCTCAGAAATCAGCATAAACAGGATCTAACATATCTTCTGTCAACAGTTCAGGCTGGTGCTGGTGCAATGATGGACTTTATGGCCATAAATTTACCCAGAAGTGCTTTCATGAACATGGGAACGACTACCAAATACTTCAGTGTCCTCACAAGCCTCCTAATCCACCGGAAGGTCTTTGGATTTACTCGGCTCATGGCATGACTGTGTGCAAAACTGCAGGACTCCTGACACTCATGTCTTAATCACAAATCATCACAAATTTCAGATTAGGACATATATCTAGGACAGAAATTCTAATTAAGTGCACAGTAAGCATAAATGACTATAACTTCCTGTATACACACAAAGAAAATAGCAGTGTTTATCAAGAGCCAGATAGAAAATGGGCGGTGTGGTCTCCATCAGTTCAAGTGTATCAGGGCTCCTGGGACACTATTCATTTTTGTTATCAGTGATAACCGCCACCGAGTGCTCTCGGTGCTGCTGATTTTTATCTGCACCTCTGGACCGAAAGATCTCTATTAGACATCATTGTAAGTACTGCAAAAAGGTAAAATATTCTAAATCATAATCAAGAGGACAAGGTGGATAAGAAGGGTGATGGTGTTATTAAATTGAAAAATTACTGTCCTTCAGAAAACTGAGCTAAATTTATCTGTGCACATGTAGTTTCTATTAGCACCTGTTTTATTTCAAAGTTTAAAAGATTTGTGCGGCAAAAATACACTCAAGCATTTAGGTATATTGCGCTTATACAATATACTGTATACAAAAGACAAACACGGCCACTGTACCATCATGCGATGTTTTGTGAAGCCCAAGGTTGAAGCCTTTTGTTCGCTGCCATTATGATTTTTGAAGTGAAATTGTTATTATGTAAACAAGTTATAATGGCAAGATGCATTCACATACCGTATTGTTGCATTGCTAAGACACCAATACTAGTTAATTACTGCAAAGAAACATACAAACAAACCAGGTTTTCCTCACAAAAATCTTCTTGGATGCCCTGTTAGTGCAGTTAAGCCTGGAGCAAGTTATATTTCTTAATATACATTAAAAGGCTCCTGAATACATCTACACTACAAACACAGTCAAGAGGTCCAGTTTGGGGACTTAAATTAGCACAGCCGACAGCTGCCAGTGACAGCTGTCTGTGTCAGAATTCACCTGTGGATATTCAGGTCGTCAACTGTCTCAAATCTGTAATTGTTTTTGACTGATATTGCTGCAACAGTAGGTGACATCAAACATCACTCACAGTGGGTCGGGTAGATTTTGATGACCTTGGACCCCCATATTACAGGTAGGGGCATTCCTGGCTCAATCTTGTTTTGGCACATCCTACAAATGCACGATCGGCTTGGGATCTGGGGAGTTTGGAGGTCAGGGTAAATGCCATGGGCTCTTTGTTGCTATATGCGGTTTAGTGGGCGGACTCTGGGATGCTGCAGCATCCACAAGAGTGGCTGAAGCCAAAAAGACAAACACTGGACTGTATTGGTCAGCATCATCAGTGTTTTTAATGTGCTTCTGGTGGCTGTATGATCATCATTTTTGAACACAAACTGACAAACTGCAACACCTACATCTAAATTACTTTCAAAGCAGCGTGACAAAGTATCCTCTGTGGTTTACTGCTGCATTAACACACCTATAAAGGTACACATTTAACACTCTAACATAAAACAACTTTATTAACTGACGGTCTTTCACTTGTACTTTTTTATATTCCTTGTGCTGTTTACACATTAGGCTTTCATATCAGGCTTTCTATGCAAGCCGCTTGTATACTTATAGCCATTAAAATAAGTGCGCAAGCAGAAAAGTATGTGTACACATTAGTATCGCAATATAAGTCACCATAAGGATAAAGGACATGCTGTTCTTTCAATACCTTAGCCAGAAGTCACACACACCCAAACACACACACACACACACACACACAGATGTATAGACATAAGTTATTATCTCTGTTTGGACTATCTACACTGTTATTGTCCCCTCACTGTTTTGCACTCCCTCTCTTTTGCCTTTGACAAAGACTAATGACAGAACTGAAGACTGGCTTCCTTGGAATTCACCCCGATCTATAACTTAGACAAGTAGCATTTTTGTTTTATTTGTTTGTTTGTTTGTTTTTCCTGCATTCAGAAAAAGCGAGACTTCTCTGCATTCTTCTGAAATGCTTTGACTAGTGTAAGAGATGACCATAAGTTCATGCATATAAGCAAATTGTTAGCATGAGCAGCATAAACCACAGAGAGGTAGAAAATCCACAATGATAATGAAGTGATCACAAAAACCCACAGCTTCTAAACAAATGCTAAGTCAAAGCAAATAAAACAGAGATTTAATGATATGAATGGAATGTGTGAAGGAAAAACCTCTTGAAAGAAACCTAGACGGCAACATCCATCTATCCTCTTATCCAGTTCAGGGTCACAGAGAGGGCTGGAGCCTCTCCCAAATGTGATATAGGGCAAGAGGCGGTGTGAACCATGGACAGGTTTCCTGTCTATCACGGGGCTAACAGAGAGAGAGAGAGAGGCAATCAATCACTCTCACATACATTCACACCAGCAGCATATTTAGAATCACCAACACATTTTCTGGATGTGGGAAGAAGGCACACAGACACAGAGAGAACTTGCGAACTCCCTCCCATGCAAATTTGAATCCAGAACAACTCTTGCTGTGAGGCTAACCCCTGCACCACCATGCTGCTCAAGTGGCTGTATGCGGCACAAAACCAGGTCATTAACAGGCCTGACGCAAGTGCTCACAATCTTATATCACCGCTAAATAAATCAACAGTGTATGAGCAAGTCGTAAAAAACAACAGACGAAAATAAACTTGAACAACGATCCCCAAGATGATAGTTAAGCATTTTTTTTTTTTATTAAGTAGCAAAATGAATGTGTGGAAAATCACATCTGAGATTAATTTTATTATCCCTTCATATTTCCATTTCTCACTTTCACTGCACATGAAACATTATAATGTAATAGAATGCTATAAATTAATGTCAAGATACTTTGTCAAGATTTTATGATAATCTGAGCACGCACAAACATACACACACAGACACTGTGACACACTGCACAGTATGGGGTTCAGCAGTTAACAAGCATTATTCACAAGGTCTTAAATACTGCACAAGAAGGGAAAGACAGAGGGATGGAAGAGGTTAAAGGGATATACGTTGCTACAGCATCTCTTTTTCTGTCTATCACTAAGAAAAATAATGATCATCCACCCACCCAGCACATGGCCATAGCAGATGGAGATAATTGGTACACAAACAGCACATCACTATCATCACTTGTGCCAACAGCAAACAATGTACAATCGAGAAGTATTTCATGGGATCATTACTGGTGTGTTTTTTTTAACTACAGTATAGAAAATACTTGTTTTGATGTTTTGCTAAGTGTTATACTGATTTAGGTTATTATTACAAATAACCATCAAGTAAAAGCTGTAATAGATATCACTCTGCAGTAAGCAGCATTTTTATTCCTTTGCTAGCAGTACATGTAACCTGAGCTATCTTGTAGCACAATCTAAAGGTTTGTATATACAGGATTAAGCGTGATTAAGCATTGATGGTGGTCTTTGATGTCCTGCAGGAAAATTACCATCAACAAAAATTCTGCTTTATGATTTGAATCTCATTCTCTTTTGTTCTGTACTCTGTTTTCATGTTAGCAAAGTTCAGCATCTGTTCTTCCCTTTGCTGCAAAACGGCATTGCCTCTGTTGAGGTCCGCATGCACCATCAAACTGACGTTCTTCTTTACATTGCATCACATCAGTCACATTGCTATCATAAATCTCATGAGTTAACCTCAATAAATGAAAAACAAGTTTAGATGGCGTTTTTATATATTAGTTGTTTTCTTTCTCACTACATGGGCCAGTATAGAACCTGTTTGTCTTCCATATTTACTTTCTTTTGTTTTATTTATTGATATATGTTGCAGCAGTGCGTGTTGTACCTTGCAAACAGTATAGATTTAAAAATACCACTCCCTCCATGGGACCCAAGAGAAATTAGTTGCCATTGCCACATGTAGCCCCAGAGCCCCTGCCCTTTACCTTCAGGCTTCCTCATCACATGATAAGCCCTCAGAGACTGGGGTAACAGCTGTATGAAAGCCCCACGATCCTGCCCAGGAGACCCATTCAAGCTAGGCTAGCCTGGCCTGGCCTTATATGCATAAGTGATGCAAATTATCCCAGAGGCAGAGGCCGTATCATGCAGGTTACATAAACCTGTGCACTGTACTTACAGGGTGCCTTATACGTTGCCTGCACAAAAGTAAAGACTTAGACATGTTCTAATTTAAAAAGTTTCAAGTTAGTTCGAGTTGAGACCTAAATTCCTGGAAATTTCAATTTGGACATAAATTACATTCATCCACTGGAATTTAATATATAGAACACCTATAAAAAAAACATAACCCACACACATAATGTACTAAAGACAAATATGTATCCATGCATATAAATGAGTGTGCCTAAACAGAAGTGATACATATGCCCATTTTCACACACATCAGTGCATCAAATCCATGCGCACATGAGGGCACACAGACCTTTACGTTTACAATCTAATTTACGCACATATGGCCCACTTGCATAGTTAATTGTATGCTGCCTGATGCAGTGCAACAGCGCTATCTTCTGTCCTGAAAGGTTACTGCAAGACTGCAGCAAATTCATCCAGAGTGAACAAGTGGTCCTTTCAGAGTCTTTTTTTTCCTTTCATCTATCTGATGTTAACCTGCTGATTCATCTGGATCACTAAACTCTGTCATCTAATTCTATGAACATGCCAGTGCTCATGTGCACGTGTGCGAGATTACAAGTTGAGTAAAAACCTACCCACATGTGCAGCAGAAACTGTAAGTTTCTAAAAACAAGATATCAAGGGAAGGAAAAAACTGTCTCTTCAGCCCACATGTTCTCTTCTTCCTCTGCTTTCTCTGTTTTTACAGCTTTGGTGCTATTAGCCTAATCATTCCCTATTTTTGCTTCAGTTTCACACACACACCTCTTTAAGCTGAACCTCTTTCTCATTCTCCTGTAATTTTTCAACTCATACTTGGCTTTTAGCAGCATTATTCTTCCACCCGCCCCCCTCGGCTTTCCCATATATTCTCCCACCCTGGATGTGCCTCGATCGCTATCCGTCTCCTTATTCCTCCCCTGGCAGCTCCCTTCACCCGTCTCTGCCTCTGCCTGACGTCATTGTAACTGCAGAGTAAGATTCAGAGCTTGCTCGACAGTGGGCATCATTCTATCAAGAATGACAGAGGCAGTGAGACCGATGAGCACGGGAGAAGGGGGGTAATTGAGAAAGAGGTGACACAAAAGGGACTTAGTCTCACCCACACTGCTGTGGCATGTCGGGTGAACACACTATACGTGCTATTTGGCCAGGCAGGATGTGGGCAAGGTCGGCAGCTAGAGCATTTTTAATGATGTGACTCACTCTGGTGTGGTGGAGCTGACTGAACATAAGCAATGAACGAGAGGGTTAGAAATAGAATATAGTGTCATACTGATGTGTCAACATACAGCTAGAAAAGGGGAAATGAGACTTGTGGAAAAGGGAGATTGATGGAAGGGTATATAAAATTTGTTTTTTATGCTGAAGACTTGCCAACTTTTGTGTAGCAAAAGCAAAAAAAGATTAAAAAAAGACATGAAAACTGGTGAAAGTCAGGATGAAGCTGTGAAAATGTATTTGATATACAGATGTGTTCAACATTTATAAGATCATGGGTTAACAGTCAGAAGGATGTGCAATATGCGTTTTCATACATAAACACACATGCACACACATGCGCACACACGAGTAAGGAATTAAAATGCAGTTTCCAGTCCACATTCTCAGCTACAGCAACAAAGAGCTTCCTCTCGCCATGCATGAGTTCCCTCTGAGATGGGAAAATAACTGATCATTTGGTTTTAGCATTCATTTAGCCTGGCTTCCAATTACTTACACAAAATGTACAAGGTGCCATCCCCGAGTGCCAGTTCCCTGTAAGAGTACACAGCAAAGACAGTATAACTGGCTGGTGTATGGAGATGGATGATAGAGGATGGTGGGAGATATGTCTTAATGTTTCCACAGGTATAGTGAGCCAATAGTAAGAAGCCTCAATGCAGTCTAGTGTTTTAAAAACAAAATATCCAATAAATAACAAGTATTACCAGGAGCTATATAAGGATAAAGCTGAAAAGCACTTGTAAAGGAAGAACAGAACATGCCTTGAGTTCTCTGGGTTACATTATGCAGATCATATTAGCTTTGTTAATGATTTTGTAAAGAGGTAAATCACTGACAATGACAGTCACACCAGCATCTTATAAAGACAGAAGCCAAGCAACTGCTCTGTGGCCCCGAGAGCCAACAAACTTCCCCTCTCCTCGGTAAACACCCAATGGATAAACTAGTTGGCATCTCAGAAGAAAAGAAAAAGACCACATGGATTCAAAATGCAAGAGAGCGTCACAGAGCTAATAGTGTGTTTAAATGTTCAGAAATGTGTTTGCATGCTGTTATTTATCATTTCAGATTCAATTATTATTATGGAACGTGGTGAGAAGCATTGGCTTCAAGCTGCGGTTTGCACCTCAGAATGCTCATCATTGTAAACTATAAATAAAGATGAAGACTATTGACACAAAGGACAAAAGCATGAAAGAAACATGAATCCCTTTAAAAAATAATGAAATGATGATTAATGATGGTAAACTTGAAAAACTAAACTAACAATAACCAAATCTAAAAGAAGTTATTAATGTTAAAACTAATGGATTATTTGGAGAGGGTCGGGGCAGGTTTTTATAAAACACAGCCATCTTGTGGAGCAGTCATGTAAGAGCAACGTGATGTGGCTTCAATCGGCAGCTTATTAGATTAAAAATTAAGCTGCTGTCATATGCTTAACAATATCAGAAACGAAGACAGAGAGGAGGCAATGGAATATGCAGTAATGTGTGTGAATACACTTTAATACTAATAAGAGTAAATAAATCAAATAAACATTAATTACTGTGAAATAACAGTGATATATGCAGTTACAGTTGAGTTTTCTCATTTGCAGTTTGTCCTTATCTATTTAAAAAAAAAAAGAGGTTTATTTAAAAAAAAAAAAGGTTTATTTGAAAAAAAAAAGGGGGGGGCGGTGTAAATTAAATAAGATTCAAGCAATTACAGTTAGCATAAAGTCCCATAACAACTACTGGTTGACTCTCCCGTAATGATTTGCACTGTTCTAATGTTCTGAAACGTGTTTGGTTGTTTTCCTAGCTGGGCTGAATGAGGTAAGCGAGTAAAAAAAAAAAAAAAAAGAATGAATGGAACAAACAAGCGATACGTCGTGTGCCTGCGTCACCTACTCCCCACCTGCGGAAGGATATTTTTTGACTGAGAATTGTAGTTCCGGGATCTGGCGCTACTTCCCACGATGGAAAAGGAACTGGGAAAGCCTCACAGGGCGTAAGAATACGTCGGAGTTACACGTCGCCACTAGCAGGTGCACAGAATCAGCGTTGGGAAGTCGTACGTCCGATACGAGTGATGGCATAACATATGGCGTTTTTTTCTTTAAAACTATAGAGGAGACACGAAACGGCACGTCCTCCAGAAACCGTAGCGTGCTTTCGCTAGAATAATGTCACGGTAAGTTAACCGGACAGGCCTTCCGTGGCACACCGTTTTGCACCTAACTACTAGCTAAAAGCTAAACGTAGCGTGTTTGGCTAACAGCTGACAAGTCAGAATGAATGCATGAGCGTTAAATTTTATGGCTTATTATTTGGTAAAATTTGTGAAAAATAAACCAAATGTTGACCAAATGTGTTGTCCCTGAGAGGATTTTTTTTTTTTTTGTAAGGAAATAATATGTTGCGTTATTGTGTCGTAGCTGCACCCGACGTCAGCTGGGGTTTGACGTAACAATAATTGAGTCATTGCTGAGCATTATATTTCATACATATCTTAAGTAAAAAAAGGAAAATATTCAGTGAGATTTGTGTGTGTGTGTGTGTGTGTGTGTGTGTGTGTGTGTGTGTGTGTGTGTGTGTGTGTGTGTTGGGACATC